>PVJS01011035.1:0-46621 GCA_004027185.1 Glis glis
AAAAAAAAAAAAAAAAAAAGAAATTAGTGTAGCCCAAGTTGCTGAGTTTATTTTCATATCTCAAGTGTGTGAGTTTTACTTTCAGTTTTTACCTAATGATATGCATGTCTTGATCAAGACACATTAACTCACACAATTCTCCACAAAGCCTAGTGCTTTCAAAATGATTGTGCTCTATATGTGTAGAGCACCTTAGAGCCTTCAATCACTTTTATGTCTGTTACCTCATTTAATACAAACAAAAAAAACATGTACATAAGAAGGACAGCTTTACTGTTCCCATTCTATACATGGAAAATGAGCTCCGGAAAAGTCAAAGTGTCAATGTCAGTCATTTGTTAGTTTTGTGGCCAGTGTCACAGAACTCACAAATGACAAAACTGGGACCAAAATCCAGATCTTCTTGATTTTCCTTCAACATACCATCTACACATAGTGCAACAAAACTACAATCACAGCTGGGCGTGGTGGCACATGCCTGTAATCCCAGTAGTTGGGAGGCTGAGACAGGAGGATTGCAGGTTCAAGGCCAGCCTCAGCAATTTATATAGTGAGGTCCTCCACAATTTAGTGAGACCCTTTTTCAAAATAAAAAATAAAAAATAGGGCTGGGGGTGTAACTCAGAGGTAGAATGCCCCTGGGTTCAATCCCCAGGACCACAAAAAAAACCCACCCAGCAGCTGTCTCTACCACATCTCCATCCATTCAACACTATCCGTTCAGTCCCTACACATACCAGTCACTGTTTTAGAAAGACAGATAAAAGCACAACAACCATGTATGCGTTTTCAAGAACTTTGTGTGACTCTTTTTATCCTCATTTCCAGGAGTGACCTGGGCTTTCCTATTTAAATTGTCCAAAATAAACGTGACAATAGCTTGAAGCCTTGCAGGCAATTGGGGCCTGTGATGAAAGCATTGAAAGTTCACTTGGGGGAAAGTTCCTGAGACCATCCTTGAATCCTTGGTCTACTGAACACTGCAGAGTAAAATAGAAAACCATGACTCTCCTCTCCTTAGAAACCATGATTCAGTGACATGGGAAGATGATGTATTTAATATCACACTGATTTTTTTCCTCATCATCTAGATGGCTAGACCACAACTGTGACTCAGTAACCTTGTCCAATTTGACCTATCTGGTCCAGGAGTATCACTGAACCCTCCTCTCAACTGCGTAGGTCTGAACATCTAAGCAGCACCATTTACGGAGGTGCTTTCCAGAGAACTGAGAAGAGCAATTTTACCCAAAATTTCTTCTTTCTGAAACAATCATCATTTGAGTTCCATTGTTTTACATTAAATATTGCTGTCTTAATTCAGTTTATTTTTAAAATGTGAAGGCTGTTAGAAGACACAGTCTAAGAAGTTTCTGTGGCCTTAGTGTGAATTTGTTCATTATGGGCTTTGTGTGTGTGTGTGTGTGTGTGTGTGTGTGGTACTGGGGATTGAACCCAAGGGCATTCTACCTCTGAGCTACACCTCCAGTCCTATTTTATTTTTATTTTGAAACAGGGTCTAGCTAGGTTGATGAGAGTCTCACTACTTGGTGAGGCTGTCCTCGAACCTGTAATCCTCTGGTCTCAGCCTCCCAAGTACTGGGATTACAAGCATGGGCCACCATGCCTGGCTCATTATGGGCTTTTTAGTATGTATATATGTATGTATGTACGTATGTATTGTGGTACTGGGGCTGGAACCCAGGGGCATTCTACCTCTGAGCTACATCCTAGCCCTATTTTATTCTTTTGATTTGAAACAGGGTCTCACCAAGTGCTGAGGCTAGTGGCAAACCTGCAGATCCTCCTGTCTCAGCCTCCCAAGTACTGCAATTACAAGCATGCACCACCATGCCCAGCCATTAGAGGCATTTTAGAAAGAGGGGAGGAACAGGGCAACCAGACTCAATGGGGTCCTGAGTAGGAGAAGACTAGAGAATATTTGAAGGCAAGAGAAGTCAGAAATAAAGATCTCCAACTTCATGGTTTTGCCAAAGGAGCTGTGAAACTAGATATAATTCTTGTCTCCTGAAGATACAATGCCCATTGGGCAATTTTTCTTCCTTTGGTCTTTATTTGTTTGTTTTATGGATAAAAAAAATCCAAGGAAATGAAATCAGCATCTCAAAGAAATATCTGCACCCTCATGTTCACTGCAACATTATTCACAATAGCCAAAATATAGAAGCAACCGAAGACCCATCAAGGGACGGTGGATAAAGAAAAGGGGAGTGTGTGTGTGGTGTGTGTGTGTGTGTGTGTGTGTGTGTGTGTGTGTGTGTGTGTACACCATTAAAAAAAAGATAGAAATCCTATCATTTGTGACAACATAGATAAACCTGGAGGACATTATGTTACGTGAAATAAGCCAGACACCAAAAGACAAATACTATATGATCTCACTTATATGTGGAATCTAAAAAGTCAAACTCATAGAAACAGATGGTAAAACAGTAGTTCCAGGGACTGGGGAGTGAGGAGAGTAAAGGTTATGTTGATCAAAGGGTACAAATTCTACAAGCTTGTTGTAAGAAGAACAACTATAAGTTCTGGGGGGTCAAATCATTTCATAATGTATACATGTATCGAATCATCATGTCATACACTTTGAATATATAAAATTTTTGTCAATTAAATATTTTAAATAATATAAACAAATAAGTGAACAAATTTTTTAAGTTTATTTTTAAGATAAAATGGAACTTTCACTCCTATGGGAAAACGGATGAATAATTTTAAGTAAGTTGTCCCTAAGATATTCTACCTTAGTATATTACCATAAAATGAAATAAATCATCACTTGCAAAGACCTCCCCAAACACTCCCCCGCAAACATTCACTTTTCCCATAAATCTACAATTTAGTCTAGGTCCTAGGGGACTATTTATTTCTTGTCATCTTCCCCATATCTAATCTAACACTGAACGCTGACTTTTCTCCCTTCAAATCATCTAATTTGTTTTATTCAATGTGACTCCATTCTTTGTATCACCCCTAGACTACCGCAGACATCTCAACCTGCCTCTGATTTTCTACCTCGGTTTAACCTGAGGAAACTGAATAAATACAGATACCTGAGGTTCACCCACACATATTCTGATTTAATTGGTCTGTGGTGCAGCCTGGGAATTAGAGTTTGTTTCCAGTTTTTGTCCTTTGGGGTTTTTTTAGTTGTGGTAAAACACCTATTATATAAAATGTATCATTTAACCATTTTTAAGTATACAATTCAGTAGTATTAAGAACCTTTACATTGTTGTACAACCAATCTCCAGAATCTTTCCTTGCAAAGCTGAAACTCTATACCCATTAAACAATAACTCCCAATTTTCCTCTCCCAGCCCCTGGCTATGAACATTCTTTCTATCTCTATGAATTTGACTATTCTAGATACCTCACATAGTATTTGTCTTTTCATGACTGGCTTATTCACTTAGCCTACTGTCTTTAAGGTCCATCCATGTTGTAACATAAGTCAGAATTGCCTTCCTTTTTAGGGCTGAATGATATTACATCATATGTATATTTGTTTATCCATTCACCAATGAACCAATGGATTGCTTTGAATGTTATGAGTAATGCTGCTATGAACATGAATGTACAAATATCTTTTCAAGACCCTGATTTCCATTCTTTGGGATGTATAACCAAGTGGATCACTGTCATTGGCCTTTTAAATACTTCTAAAAGGTGGTGGTAATGGACTCTACTATGGAGAAATGACATCAGGTAGGACTCGAGGACACCCCACCCTGATCTCACTTCAGAGCTTTATTCATACAGAGGAGGCAAGCATTCCTGTCCCAGGGCTTCTCAAGTCTGGCATCACTCTTTCTTGAGTGTCTGCAATAAGTCTCCCCTCATCTGTAAGGGATACATTCCCCAAGACCCGCAGTGGATGCCTGATACCACAGATAGTACCTAGCCTTTTATATATTATTTTTCCTATACATACATAACTATGATAAAGTTTAGTTTATAAATTTAGCACAGTAAGAGATTAACAACAATAAGCAGTAATAAAATAAAAACAAAATTTTTGTCTATACCAATATACTGTAATAAAATTGCCAGCACCACTACTCTTGCACTTCAGGGCCATTATTAAGTAAAATAAGTGTTACTTGAACACAAGTGCTGCATCCACAGCAGTTGATCTGATAACTAAAACAGTTACAAAGTGACTAATATGCAGGTAGAGTACACAGCATGGATACACTGGACAAAGCGATGATTCAGATGATTCACGTACCCAGCAGGACAGAGCAGAATGGCTCAAGATCTCATCGTGCTACTCAGAACAACCAACAATTTACAATTCATGAATTTTTATTTCTGGAATTTTCCATTTAATAGTTTCAAACCACATTCAACTGCAGATAACTGAAACCTCAAAAAGCAAAAGCATGAATAAGGAGGGCCTTCTGCACAGTGTGCACAGCTGCACCCCATTCCAATGCCCTGGCAGCTGGGCTTGGACTGAGACATTAATATGTGTTCACCAACATGGAAAACAAGGAGAAGGCAGGAACAAGTCAGAAGGTATTGCAGGCAAAACCACAGCACTCTGGGTTGGAGGGAAGGTTCTCACATCATTGACTTAAGGGCTTCAGAGGCCCTGAGCACTGAAGAGGTTATAATGCCCACTCACCATTTGTAATTAAAATTGCAAAAAAAAAAAAACAGAATGAGCCAGTTGTGGTGGCACATACTTGTAGTCCCAGTACTTGGGAGGCTGAGACAGGAGGATCGTAGGTTCTATGACAACATGCAGTTACTTAGTGAGACCCTGTTTATTAAAAAAAAATGGCTGGGGATGTAGCTTAATGGTAAAATGCCCCTGAGTTCAATCCCAAGTGCCACACACAAACAAAAGCTTGAATGACATTTCCTGGCCCTGTGCATACTTAGCAGGATCTGAGAGCTGAACATTATGACATAGTCTAAATACTTTAGATTCTTTTTTGGGTGGGGAAGGGACTGGGGTTTGAACTCAGGGACATTCTAACTCTGAGCTACATCCCTAGCCCTTTTTATTTTTTGTTTGGAAATAGGGTCTTGCTAAGTTGCAGAGGGCCTAAATTGCTGAGGCTGGCTGCAAACCTGCAATCCTCCTGTCTCAGCCTCGTAAGTACAGGAGTTATAGGCATGCACCACCATGCCCGGCTTACTTAAGATTCTTCAGGCACCCTTCCAGACACTACACCATAGGATGAGGCAAGGAGACACCGTGCTCTCGCACAAAGTGATAGAGGAGGGAACTGAAACCCAGTCTAAAGTCACACAACAAACCAGCATCTCAGCCCTGTGTCCTGCCTCAGACTACTGCTCTGCACCACTGGACAGGTGGCTCAGATCTTCCCACCCCAGCTCTTCCATCTGCCTTTCAATAGTGGGGTTCAATCTGTCCTACCAGCAGTCAATGGAAGCCAAACCCCTCTTTTAGGATACATGCAATCCAAAAGAGAAGAGAGGATGCACCCAACAAAAAGAGACAGGAATACAAAGTGTTTTAACACATAACCGTACAAGAAACCAGATGCATATGTACACCAGGCCGGTGGAGCCTGCTAAAGGAGAGGGTGGAGTTGCTAAGCAAGAGGTGGACTAGGAGCAGAAGTGGGTGGCGAAGTGGGAGGAGAGCAAGGTACACTCCCTTCCAGCAAGAAAAAAAAATGCCTGTCACCTAAAAAGTTCCAAAGTTCAAGAAATAAAACATGGAAAAGTCTGGGGGACATCTTACCAGGACACATGTAGACAGACAAGGGTAGGCAACTGGCCAACTTCACAACTGCAGGAGTGGGCATTTAGGCTTCCTTCTAGAGTCAACCAGAAGCGACTTTGCCTTTAATCTATCCTCCCAAGGGTGTCCTGGGTCTCTGTTCTTCTACAGCCCCTAAGAACTGCCCCAAACCCCACTCAGTTTTCCTGAGGGTGGCCTGTGGTTAAACCAAAATGTAAACAGACTCTTTGGTGTAGCAAATAATAAGGTCATGATAGACAGGGTCCAAAAAGCATCAGAGAAACCTTATATGAAAGATACATTTTTAAAAATATTAACCCAAATATGTAAATAGGGCAAGAAAGCAGAGCACTTCAAAGGTATTCATCCAGACCTGAAAATTGAAGTATCCTGTCAGGGAACAGAAGATTTGAATCTGGTCCTGATTCTGTCAAACTAGGTCAAGTTCTCCAACAGGACTCCACAATTCTTCATAAAATTCTTCCCACTTCACTGTTTGCTTTCTGTCTTATTACTGGATGGTAAGTCCTACCAGGGCAAAAACATCTGTCTTATTCTCAGTCAAATCCCCCAGCAGTTTCCACAGGCCTGGCACATCTTAAGTGCTCCATAAATATTTGTTCACTGAATTCCTGACTAGTTGTAGAAACTTAAGCAAGTCAGGTCCCCTCTTTGAGCCTCAGTTTCTTCATCTACCAATTCACAGGTTTGAACTGTCTCTGTTGAGCCTAGAGTCTAACCATGTTTATGGCTTACATTCTCCCCACTCTCCAAAGTGGGCTGGTACGAAGCTGAGGAGAGGCACACCCAAGAGGGGAGAGAGCCAGAGGCCCTGCTTCAGCTTCTACTGTGTATCCCTGTCCCCAACACCAATTTGAAGGGAAAACCTTAGGGACATGCAAAGTATGCATGAGACATTGGGACCCAAAGGGGGGGAACTTGATTGGGAATTAGGAGACCTAATTCTAGCGCTGCTTCTGCTACTTCCATCTGTGATCCCAAGAAAGTCACCAGGGACCTCAGATTTCCCAATCCACAGAATGACTGGGTGAACACCAGTGAAAGTTCTCTCCAGATCTCAGATCTTTTTTTTTAAAAGAGCCAAAAGCTACTCTGTCAGAGCCCTGCTAGCCGTAAAAGAGACTCGAGTCCATTGTTATTGCCAATATTCCCATGGTCTCCTGAGCTCCAGATTTGCCCATTTTTTAGGGGTCCAGATGAGAGATTGAGTCAACCAAAAGGAAAAAGACTCAGTTTCCTCTAACCCAAGCCATATTAGACTACCAGAAAAAAAATTAAGCACTATCAGTAGGAAAATTTTGAGCATCAATATAATCCCTCCCCAAGCTGGAATAACTACACTTTTTAGTTTTTGCATCTGTGTTGTCGCTGGGGAGTTATCTGGCTGTGTCTGTATTTTAACATCTGTCAGCTAAATCAGAGACCTAAATGCAAAAGTTGTAGGGCTCAGAAGCACCATGTGGTTTCTGACACTCCCTGGATGACACAGGGTCAAGAAAGCAATAAATGAATTGCCATGAGACCCAATATAACATTCTCATCAGTAACACAGTCCTTGTTCCAAAAAGCCTTTGCTCCAAAAAGAAAGAATATGTACCCATTTTCTCCAGAACCATATTTGGAAATTTCAAAGCAGCAGAACATAAAAACTAGAAGCATCTGGGATGAACAAATGTCTTTCTATTTAAAGAGTATCATGTCTATCTATAGACATAACAAAACCAACATTGCCCATTAGCATCTACTCCAGGTATGTGTAAGTATTCCTTTGAAGTGAGATACACATGCTTTGATATCTGCTATACAATATGAAGGTACCCTCGTCTTATGGGCACAAATTCATGGAGGACCAGTTCCTAAGGTCCTACTGCTTTCATCAAATGTTTCCCTTTCAGCTTCTTTTGTTTTGCAGATAAGGAAATTGAACTGGGAGGCAATGGAGTAATAGGTCAGCTCAAACAGCCTGATTTATGTTAACAGCAGGATTAGAAATCCCCAAGATTTCATATAAAAATTGAATTACCGAATCACTCTCCTTGACTCAAAGGTAAATGCGGCGTCAAGTGTCTCAGAATCCCAGGAGGCCCACCAGGAAATCCACGAGGGTAACATTTCCTTCCCTAAAAGGATCCAAATTTTTAATACTGCCTACTAATTCTACACAGGATCTCTCTTGGTATAACACTCTAAATGTGACAGCTAAAGCCCTGGAGAAAGAATGGTCGATCTGTTTCTATACTACATTTCTACTCAGACATCTGTTTCAAAGGCTAGTGTTTGCTTAAATGAGAGTTTCTGGAACTCTTTGGCTGTTCATAAGTTTTGAACTTCGCACCTAATAGCCACATTCAGTGGAGGACCTTGCTTAACCCATTATGTCCCATGGCTCCGTATAAAGGACACCTATAAAAATGTAAATTGGGCAATTTTACAGGTGTTCTATATAATTTTATAGGTTTTTATAGGTGTTCTATATATAAGACAATGGGATGTAATGGCTTCCAAGCACCTGCTCCAGACTGACTAGACGCCTGAATATTTCCATTGTTCTTCCCTGGCCTTGGACAACAGCTAAAGCTCATTCACTTGCTTTAATATGTAATATTTAGTCCTTACTATCAAGCATTCACTGTTGTGACCTCTTTACATGTATTGCCTCCATTTAACCTTAAAAAGTACAATTTTGTCATCCCATTGTATAGCTATGGAAAACAATAACGGCACAGAAAGTTTAACTTACCCATGATTAAGGAATTCACCAAGTGCTATGGTTCAGCTAGGATTTGTCTCCCTGAACTCATACAATAGTTTAATCCCAGAGGCATATGTTAATGGTATTAAGAGGGAACTTAATTTGACTATGGTGTTTAGAGGTGGGGCCTTTCTAGTGTAATTAGGTTTAGATAAGGTCATTATGGGTAGACCTACTCCCACCCTGGTGATTAAGTCCTGGTGCCTTAATAAGAAGAGGGACAGAAACCAGACACGCAGACATAAACATACATGCTCCCTGTCTCATGCCATGGTATGCCATTCCCTTCCTAGGGACTCTGCCAGCAAGAAGGCCATCACCAGATGTGGACCCTGGAATTTGTACCTCCCAGAACTTTGAGCTAAACAAACTTCTTGTCTTTATAAATCTAGCCTGCCTCTCAAGTATTTCATTAGAATAAAAAGAGCAGACTAATACACTAAGCTAATAACTGGCATAGGATTTAAACTCGGGCTTTTCTCCACTAGATAGTAGGCTCCATAAGGACACAGACTTTGTTTTGTTCATTGCTATATTCTCAGCCATCTACATGGTTTCTGGGATCTAGTAGGTGCTCCGTAGATATTTGTCCAGGAATACATTTCACACCCTCCTCAAACCATGAGAATGACTCAACATTACATGCATCAACTTGAACCAAGAATAAGTTGCCTAGAGGAGCATTTCAGGAGAGAATTCTTCAGGTAACCAATGGGCCCTATATATAGAATGCCGAGTTCCATTGTGTCAGCCTGACAAGAGCTGGGAGAAATCCTTCTGACCTATTTCTTCCAAACTTCTCCTTGAGCCCCCCTTCTCTTAGGCCCTCTGATTAGATCACTGCTGAAACTGGGTCAGTGTTTAAACACTACAGTCAGCTTACAATGCTTTAATCATTAAAGTTTACTCTAGCATCTGCACATTAAAGAAAGAAACTACCACTTCAAATCACAGCACCCAGAATCCCCTTTGGACCTTTCTGCAGAACCATATTAAGACACAAACTCGCCGTTGCCTTTAGATTACTACCGAGTAACTCTTCTTGAACTGGACGGAAGCTCAGGAGGCTCCATCCCTCCATCCTTACCCTTCATCAGAGCTGCCTAGTTCCTGTCTTCTGCCATTCTCTCAGGCTCCTTCCTAAATTAAAATTTTGGACTACCCAGACTCTAACGCCTATTTAAAATAAAACCTAAATTACTACCTTATGTTTGGGGCAAGTCAACACCCCGTCTGGAGTCTCTCATTTCTGTGTGAGATTTGAACAAACCCACCCAGCACAAGTGGGAAACTGGTCTTGCATCGCATACTCTGTTGGGGTCACCACATTTAGAATTCTAGGTTTATTCTCCCACAGAGTCAAATTTAGCCCAACCCTAGAGAACAGCTCTGTGCACTCTGACATTCAAAATAATATTTGCTAAAAAGCGTGGGGGTTTGCAGGCAACTTGAGCTGCAGCGAGAGGCATGTTATTACTGACTCAACTCCTACATGGGTTCCATCTTAGTCATCAGACACACGGTCACATCCTCCGCTTCATTTCACAGCCTCCCCCCTTTTTTCAATCCAACCACAGAGGACACAGGTAGGTTTCTCAGAGTTGTTTTGTTTCAGGAAAGCCAAAGAGTAAGCCAGGATGGTTATAGCATTTTATTTTAAGAACTCTCGCCCCAAGGTGAGACAAAACTTATGTAGAGGCAGGTATCCCTTGAATAAATGGAATTAATGTTGGTTGCCTCATGATAACCAAGACTGAACAAGGAAGTTGCCATCTTTAAAATGCCCTCCATGATTAAAAACCAAATTTCATGGCTAAATTTGATTTCCTGTTAGATTTGGACCCCCCTCCAGATTTAACCATTCACCAGCCACACAGGCAGATGTCATTGATAAGGATAATTTCTCTTTGGCTGTGAAGACTGAGCCTCATTTTGGTGACCACAGGAATAATTAGATTTATTTTAAAGATGAATAGGCTAGACCTGGCTCAGTCACTCTCTTCTGTCACTCTTTATTCACATCTCTCTCCACATGTGAGTTTCATTCTTTTTACTAACTGGTTTCCTCAACACATAAACTAGCACTTGACAAAAAATGGCTACTTTAGCTCTCAGTCCACCCTATGACCTTAGCTAGCTGACCTAGGCTTAGATTTAGAATCTTCTGATTCTAAACAGCTCATAATGCTTTTGTGGGCCAGTGCATGTAAGTCCTAGTAACTGGTCAGTATAGGCTGGAGATATCTCTGGATAAGTCAAGAGACCACCCAGGTCTAGTAGTTGGGGGAGGTCTGGAAGGAAGGTAGTTTGAAGGGATAGACAGGGTGGAATTGTCATTTTTAAAAAACATAATTATTAAGGACAAGAGGGACTGTGGGTGGAGAAGCAATGCCTGGCATCTCTAGTACAAATGTTTAAAGCTTTCTGTTTTCATTGAAGGCAAACTTGATGACAGCTGCTTTAAGATTTTTTATATTTAATACTACTCCAATTTTTAATCCTCCCTCATCCTTAAAAGTAAAATTAGACAAACTGGACAAAAGCTCCCTGTGGTAAATATGATTACAATTTGAAAAGGTCTGGAAGTCTTTGATCTATGTGGATTAAGATAGGAACTCTCAACTCTTTCAGAAAGCTGTTCATCAGCGAACATCATTATGTACCCTCTAAATTATCCCAACATCACCAAGAGCCTAAGACATTTGAGCACAGTTTGAAATAAAATCAATAAACATTGGTTAATGTCTCTCATCACCTTTGTTTTACAAGCTGCACCTACCTCCTGCAGTTCGTAAATGCTCAGAAAATAATAACATCCATTGGCAATTCTACCACAGTTTTTGCATGCCAATTCCTAACACTTCCCCCAATTTTCTTTCTGATATTAAGAATAATGTTTACAATGTGATAACAGCAAATTCCCAGTGTGAATGTGGCTAAGAGCCATAAAAGCAAACACCTAGGGCCATCTCAGTTAAATAAGCTTTATGGGATTGGTCCCCATGGGATAAAGTAGCCCAGTGCTCAGTGAGGGAACTATAGTATAAGTATCCATTGACCTCCAGCTGAACTTACCACTTGCTGTTTTTCTCTTATAATCTAAATCTGGAAATACGCTGTCTGGTCAACAGTGCACTACCAAGTCATTCAGCAAAATACTCCAGATGCCATAAAAGCGTGCCTGTGTGTTAGAAAATGAACTTGTAAAACATAGTTTAAGGACTGTGTGAAGGCTGTATTTCAGACAGCCAAAATGCTTCTGCCGAGACACCTTTGTAATGCAGCCAGGCGGCAGCTGTGTGTATTGTGGCTGTGAGTCTGTCTGTAGGGTCTACAGCTGACCCTGCATCTGCCCTGTGTTGTCACCAAGCTCCCTTGCTGGAGCAGCATCCTGAATCCATCTCACCGGCACCGGCAACTCAGCCAGGCCTAAGTCAGAGAACTCCTTTCAAATTGACACATTCTTAAGTCTAACTTCATAAGACACAGCACCGCTCTCCAACCATCGGCAAATGGGAAACCAGATACAAATCTTGTGTGGCATGTCTTATATGATAAGGAGGAAAGCAACTTTTTGAAAAACACGCAGTGGCTATGTTGAAGGAATAATTGTGCTTTTAAAAAAATACCAGAGCCAAGCATGGTAGTGAACGCCTGTAATCCCAGTATTGAGGAGGCTGAGATGGGAGGATTGCAGGTTCCAGGTCAGCCTCAGCAATTTAGCAAGGCCCTGTTTCAAAATTAAAAAAAAAAAAATTAAAGGGATGGGAGTGTAGCTTGGAGGTAGAATGCCCCTGGGTTCTATCCCCGGTACCAAAAAAAAAAAAAAAATGACAGGTATTTCATTATTATATTCGGACTTTTTGTTTTTCAGGTCTTGATTTTAATTTAACTTTCGGATGGTTGGCTAATTGCTTGGTTGTTTTGTCTTTTGCTCTTTAACAAGTACTTTGTGTCGTAGTTTATTTTCCATGGGCTTTCTTGTTGATTCTACCTCCTAAGTTTTTTTTTTTCTGTTCATATGACTTCACCCTCAACCTGTCTGAGTGCCATCCCCTTTTGCCTTCAGCACCCAAACTGGTCTCCCCGCTCCTCTGTTGCTTCCTAAATCCATTCTACACACTGCATTCAGAGTACAGGTGTTGATACACATCTGACCAAGATGCCCCCATTCTTAAAAGTTTTCAATGACTTTCTAATGTCCCCTTCCCACTTCTCATTTAATCTCCCCTCCAACCGCCCACCCCAGCACTTGCCCCCATACCTCAGGGCCTCGATGGTCTTTTTTCATTTCCTCCCAAATCCTTGCCCCCCTCAGACCCAATGCCATTCCCTCTGCTGGAACTGCCCTCCCTCTTCTCTTCACCTGAACTTCTCCCACTTGTCCTTCCTCTCAATTTACACTGCATTCCCACAGAACCCTGCTCCAGTTGCCAACCCAGGAGAAATCCTGTTACATGCTCTCAAAGCAGCCTGTTCTGCATCATACTCATTATCACCACTGTAAGCAATACGTGTGCAATTCACCGTTGAATGTGTGGTTTTGTGCCTGGGTTCACCTTGGTCTCTCCCTGATGCCCGACAGAATAGGCACTCAGGAAATACCTGCCACAGTGGAGTGTGTTACCTTTACATAGTATGATCAAAGTTCCAAAGAACTGATGAGGCTGCACACGGGTTGGACTGGGGAAGGGGATCCTGGGAGATGGGCTTTCCAGTGATGTGAACGCTCTCCCCTCAGTGCTTCCTGACACCCTGGTGACCACAATTAACCCAGGTCTGGCTGAGAAGCTGACTGGTGAAGTTACAGCCCAAAACTCAACTGGCAAAACTGTGCAAGAAATCATAGGTTTCTAAAGTTAGAAGGAGTCTCCATATATTACTTATCTCTTGGAGTTATTGTCTAATAATCCAATAGGCTCTCTTTACATTTATTTCCTGTCATTTACTTTTTTCTAATTAAACTTTTCTTTATTTTAGAGCACTCTTAGGTTATTGTGATTGTAACATAGAATTCTGATATAGCCTTCATCCAGCTTCTTCTGTTATTAACATATTATATTAATATGGTTCATTTATCATAAGTAACAAGTCAGTATTGTACATTATTAGTAACTAAAGTCCATATATTATTCAAGCCTCCTCAGCTTTTTCCTACTGTCCTTTTCCTAACACAGGATACCATCTAGAATATCAAATTTCTTTTTTTTTTTTTTTTTTTTTTGCAGTACTGGGGACTGAACCCAGGGGCATTCTACCTCCGAGATATACCCCTAGCCCTATTTTTTATTCTTTATTTTGAAACAGGGTCTCACTAAGTTATGGAGTGCCTCACTAAGTAACTGAGGCTAGCCACGAACCCGGATCATCCAGTCTCAGCCTCCCAAGTACTGGGATTACAAGCGTGCACCACCATGCCCAGCTCAAATTTCATTTTGTGGTCAGGTTTCCTTAGGGTGTTCCTGGTTGTGATAGTTTTTCAGACTTTCCTTATTTTTGATGACCTTGACAGTTTTAAGAATTAATAATCAAGTGGTTTTCATACTAGTTTTTTAATGGATTTCAAAGGACAATGTTGAATAAATGCAGTGAAAATACATATCCTTGTTTTATTCCCGATCTTAGGAGGAAAGCTTTCAATCTTTCACTATTAGTTATAATATTAGCTATAAGGTTTTCATAGATGCTCTTTATCAATTTGAGGAAGTTCCCTTCTATTCCTAATTTGTTGAGTGTTTTATCATGAAAGGGTGTTGGATTTTGCCAACTGCTTTTCCAACATTTATTGAGATAATTGTATGATTTTTTACTTTATTCTATTAATATGATTCATTATGTTGATTGATTTTCATATGTTGAACCAACCTTGCATTCCTAGTATACATCATGCTTAGTAATGGTATATTACCCATTATATATGTTGCTGGATTTGGTTTGCTCATATTTTATTGAAAATGACTGCACTTGAACTCATAAGGCATACTGAATTTGCAGTCAACAAACTGGTCACAAAGAAAAGCCTTTGTATATCAAGGAGTATATTGTTTAGTTTACACATATTTGTGAGTTTCACAAAGGTCATTTTTGTTATTGATTTATAATTGCATTCCATCATGGTCATAGAATATGCTTTTTTATTGCAATCCTTTTAAATTTATTGATATCAATTTTATATCAATAAACATATAACTTGACATATGGTCTATCCCAGAAAAAAGTTCCATGTGTGCTTGAGAAGAATGTGCATTCCTGCCGTTGTTGGGTAGTATGTTCTATAGATATCTGTTGGATCTACTTGGTTAATAGTGCTGTTTGAGTCTTTCTTTGTCTGCTATTTGTTCTACTCATTATTATTGATAGCATATTAAAGTCTCTCACTATATTGTTGGAGTTTTCTAGTTCTCTCTTCAATTCTATCAGTTTTTGCTTCATGTATTTGGGGACTCTGTTCTTAGATGCTTATATGTTTATAATTCATACATCTTCTTAATAGACTCACCTTTTATCATTACAAAATGTCCTTCTTTGTATCCAGTAGCAATTTTGTCTTAAAGTCTATTTTATCTGATACTAGCAAAGCCACATCAGATCTTTTGTTTACTGCTTGTATGCTATACTTTTTCCATCTTTTTACTTTGAATTTACTTGTGTCTTTGAATCTTAAGTAGTGTGTCTCTTATATATGCCATATAGTTTAATCATTTTTTTTACCTCTATGCCAATGTCTGCCTTCAATTGTAGTGTTTAACCCACTTGTATACTTACTGGTAAGGTAAAATTTAGTTATTTGTTTTCTACATAAATATATTGTGGATTTTTTTTGTTCCTCTATTTCTCAGTTACTGCCTTCTTTTCTGCTAGATGGATAGTTTCTAGTGTACTAGTGTAGCATTTTAATTCCCTGCTCTTTCTTCTACCTTTTTTTTTTGTTTTTTTCAATTATTTTCCTAGTGGTTGCCCTAAAGACTAAAAATTAATACCTTAATTTATAACAATATATGTCAGATTAATATCAACTTAATTTCAAAGTACATGAACACTTTGTTCCTATATAGCTGTACCCCTCCACCATTTGTGCCATTCTTATTATACAAATTATATCTTTATACATTTTCACCCATCAACATAGATATCTATTACTTTATGCAACTGTCTTTGAAACCTGATAGAAAAACAGAATTTACAACATAAGTTTATACTTTATATTTACCTATGTTGTTACCCTTATTAGTGCTATTTATTTCTTAATATGAATTTGAGTTACTATCTAGTGTCAATTCATTTCAGCCTGAAGGACTCCTTTTAGTATTTCTTATAGGGAAAGTATGCTAGCATCAAATTCTCACAGTTTTTCTTTATCTGGGAATATCTTAATTTCACATTCATTTTGAAGGCTAGTTTTGTAAGATATAAAATTCTTGTTTAACAGTCTTTCAGCACTTCAAACATATCATCCCTTCTGGGATCCATGATCTCTAATGAGGAATCAGCTGTTGATATTATTGAAAAATTCCTTGGAGGAGGTAAGTCACTTCTCTTTTGCTGCTTTCCAGATTCTTATTGTTTTTAGATTTTTTGTTTGCTTTGTTTTTGAAAAATACTTAGAAAGACTGGAAAATTCTCTGCCTGTGACAGTAATTGGCCATAAGTAGTAAACATAATTATATATATACATATACATATATATATATATTATTATACTAATTTTCCATAAATTCATCTCAAAAAAAGATTGGAAGGAAGTATCAAATGTTCACTGCAGGCTGGTGAGTAATTTTTTATTTTATTGGTGTATTGTAATCATACACATTGATGAAGTTAAGGATGGTAGAGGCATACATGCACACAGCACTCATTTTTTTTTTTTTTTGCGATACCGGGGACTACACCCCTGGCCCTATTTTTTTATCCTTTATTTTGAAACCAGGTCTCACAAAGTTGCGGAGGGCCTCACTAAGTAACTGAGGCTGGCCGCAAACCTGTAATCCCAGTACTTGGGAGGCTGAGACCGAAGGATCCAGGTTCGCGGCCAGCCTCAGCTACCTAGTGAGGCCCTCCGCAACTTCGTGAGACAGTTTCAAAAAAATCAAGTATAAATAGGGCCGGGGGTGCAGCTCAGAGGTAGAACACCCCTGGGTTCAATCTCAGGTACTGCAAAAAAAAAAAAGTCTCTGGGAATGAGGATTTGAAGGAACTCCAACCCCATTCAGTGGCTACAAACCTGCGGGTTTTCATCGTGATTTATGGGCTGTTGATTTTCAAGGCTATCATGGAGATGGGGGGCAGAGAGGGGATTAGAATAGGACAGATTTAAACACCACAAAGCTCTCTCTTCTTACCAAAATTCATCCATTTTTGTTGAAGAAATTCCCAAGTTATTAGATCCAAGAGGCTCAGTGAACCAAAGTAAAATAAATACTCACAGAGAGAGACACACACACCAATGTACATCACAATCAAGTTGCCAAAAAACATTGGTAAATGGAAAATCTTTAAAGCATCCAGAGAAAAGATAGATATTACAGATAGGAGAGTATTAAAAAATCAATCACTGATGTCTCACCAGAAACAATGGGGCATCATCTTTAAAATGCTAAAAGAAAAAGCTATGACCTAATTTCCATATCCAGAAAAAAAACCTTTATAAGTGGTGGTGAAATATAGACAGGTTCAGAAAAAATAAAGCTGAAAAAATCCATTACAACAGAACTTCAGATGGAAGATACATATGTGAGTAACATAAATGAGCCTTTTCTAATTTATTAATTCATTAAAATATAATGGATTATTTAAAGGAAAATTAATTACAAAGTATTATGCGATTCATAGGTCTCCGAGCTCCCATCTTTTAGTCAAGTATGGCGTGATAAACTTTCTTACATTCCCAGGTGAGATCACAGCAAAGAACAGAGACACTAGGCCTGCATCTGAGCCAAAACAAACTCAAGACAAAGTCATGGGAAGTAGATGTATTCTCTATTACCCACACTTACCCTATACTTCTCCAGCCTTTGCACCACTTACCCACCTCCTTTCTCACTGAGAATAGTTTCCCCTACCCCTCTCTGCCTATTCAAACTCTGACTGTCTTTCATAGTCAATTAAAATCACTCCTACTTCATGAAGCTGCTCTAGACTCACCCAAGGACACCCAGCTAGTTAACGGCAGTCCCAGAATTAGAATTTGGTCCTCCTGAAACACGGGTTCAGTGTTCCTTATACTGAATCAATAGTTAGCAAAGTTCTTCAGGTGATGAGTTTCATAAAAGTAATGGCATTTTTTGAAACATTAGGAAATATTGATATGCTTAGATTTTTTTTTTTTTTGCAGTACTGACTGGGGATTGAACCCAGGAGCATTGTACCTCTGAGCTACACCCCCAGCCCTATTTTTTTTTAATTCTTTATTTTGAAACAGGGTCTCACTAAGTTGCGGAGGGCCTCAATAAGTAGCTGAGGCTGGTCACAAACCTGGATCCTCCAGTCTCAGCCTCCCAAGAACTGGGATTACAAGCGGGCACCACCACGCCCGGCTTATGCTTAGATTTTTAAAAGTTAATGTTTTATGCTTAGCTACAAAACACTAGATTGCTACTTACACTAGATTCTAATACCAAAACAGATATCAAAGCTTTAGAATGTATTGAAATGAAAATATACACATATATGTATATATGTGTATATATTTTAGTAATTTTTACTATTTTGTAAATTTTAGTAGTTTTTTAAATAAATGTTTATGTAAATTTTAGTATTTTTTTAAATGACTCAACTGTCCTCACCAATATGCTTAGCTACTAAACACTAGATTGCTATTTACTCTAGATTCTAATACAGAAACAGATATCAAAGCTTTAGAATGTATTGAAACTAAAATATACATATATGTGTATATACATATATGTATATATGTATATTTTGCTGGGAAATTATATTTTTAAGTCAAGAAGACACTCATTTTTAAAGTATTTTAGTAGCAAAACAACTTGGTCCTGCCACAAAAAAACACACCAGTGTTCCTCAGAATACCTCAAACATCATTGTACTGTGTATCATCTAGAAATTCTACTTTACACTCCATGAAATTATCTGAGCAACAGTTTACTAAAGCTGAATTCCATCCTGATCTTCAAGGAGATTTACAAAAAATAAATAATTTTCTCAGCATTATACTACTCTAAATAAACTCAACTCTTTGTCATTGGCCAATGTTTCCTTTTAGAACAAAGATGCTTGGATTTATGGCCTAGGGCATAGCTTGTTCCATTATTCTACGTACTGAAATCAACTCTCTAGGTTCAGGCCACTTTCTATAACAAAGCGTGTGTGTGTGTGTGTGTGTGTGTGTGTGTGTGTGTGTGTGTGTTTTACCAGGGATTGAACCCCCAAGGGCATTCTACCACTGAGCTACATCCCCAAACCGATTTTTTAGTTTTTATTTTGAAACAGGGTCTCACAAAATTGTCAAGGCTGGCCTTGAACCTGTGATCCTCAGGTCTCAGCCTCCCAAGTACTGGGATTAGACGCATGTGCCACCGTGCCTGGCTATCACATGCTTTTTAACATATGTACTCATATTAACTATGGAAATAGCTTTGGAGAAAACAGGCCATTTCCACAGATATTTTCTTAATATGTCACTAATGTCACATCCCAGTGCTGAAATTTTGCCCTATCTAGAGCACCGTGGACTTCTAGGGGTATGTGAAATACTCCCTTGCCTCATGGTGCTTGGTACCCAGAGGAGGGACAAATGCTTACTACTCATTCCTTTCTCACCAGAAGCCTGATGAATCCCTATCACACTACTGAGAGACACAGTATGACCTAAGCCACAACCAGCTCCAAGGAAAAGCAACTTCACATTCTCCACAGAGGAGACAAGATCGCCAGGGCCAGGGTGGTCGTCCGAGTTAGGCTGGGCCCCTGGGGTCCAGCAGTGTTTAGAAGTTAGACTGTGGGAGGCTGAGACCGAAGGATCTGGGTTCGCAGCCAGCCTCAGCTACTCAGCGAGGCCCTCGCAGCTTAGTGAGACCCTGTTTCAAAATAAAGAATAAAGGCCGGGCGTGGTGGAGCCCGCTTGTAATCCCAGTACTTTGGGAAGCGGAGACTGGAGGATCTGGGTTCATGGCCAGCCTCAGGTCTCTCCAGGTCTCTCCAGGTCTCTCTCTGTCTCTCTCTGTCTCTCTCTCTCTCTCTGTCTCTCTCTGTCTGTCTCTCTCTCTCTCTCCCTGTCTCTCTCTCTCTCTCTCTCTCTCTCCTTAGTGAGGCCCTCCATAACTTCGTGAGACCCAGTTTCAAAATAAAGTATAAAAAATAGGGCCAGGGGTGTGGCGCGGAGGTAGAATGCCCCTGGGTTCAATCCCCGGTACCGCAAAAAATAAATAAATAAATAAATAAAATAAAGAATAAAAAATAGGTCTGGGGGTGTAGCTCAGAGGTAGAATGTCCCTGGGTTCAATCCCCAGTACCGCCAAAAAAAAAAAAAAAGAAGTTAGACTGCAGCTGGTCTTAGTCACCACTAAGGGAGGAATAAGAGGAAATGAGTCTAAACTTCATCAAGAGGGATCTAGGTTAGACAAAAGGAATGATTTGTGGGAGACTGTTAGCAGGATACAATGCCCATGTGTTTGCCAAACATTTTTTAAATAACTCCACTGTCCTCACCAAAAGGTGTGACTAATTAAAATCCATATCACTATGTCCAGAAAGGGTGGTACTAATATTATCATTTTATATATACTTTAAACATATTGTCGTATATGTAATATATTCTCTTAATATAGTCTCATAGATTCTTGAAATTGGATTTCAATAATATATTCAAGCATATATTACTATGCCTTCAAGAACGTATTGCTTCAACTTCAAGAATACATTACCATGACTGGGAAACTGATAGAAAAGTCTTGTTCAACCCAGACATGGTTCCTGAAATATTTCTATACAATGTAAGAATTCAGGAATTTTTTTTTAAGTCACTACTACTGAAATAAACTTTGTAAGGCAAGCTAAGGACATGAAGATAAATAAATAAAAGGTTTTTTTTAAGTGTGTTTATTCAAAATGAGGGAAAACCCACATAATTCACTATATGTTAACCTAAACTTAGAAGGGTATGTCACTATTATTTAACATTATGTGGTTTTGTAAAACAGTCAAACCCCCAATCAGTAATAAGGAATCTTTAAATTCTAAAGTGCATATGGTTCTTGGGCTAAAACATAGTAGAAAATCTCAGTCCCATAAATACACAATAATCTCTTGTGATCTCTTTAATTTATTGTACTTTCTCTGATCACTTAATATTGAATTATGTGTAAAGTTTTTCATGAGAATCAAACTGAAAATTAAAATACTAGGGGAAAAAAACTCTCTTAACTCTTTAGCATGTTTTGGAAATTGCATTATACATTTTAGACAGGATAATGTAGTTAAACTAGTTTGTGTTTATTCCTTCCCATACTTTGTAGATATATTTTCTGAGATTTCTGAGACCAATAATCTATTTTCAAATTATTTTTTAAGAGCCTCAAACTTTATAAGGGCACATTTTAGAAGTGTGACAGTAGTCACCACACATTCAGTGATGTGTACATGCGCATGAATACACAGGACAATTATGCTCCAGCCCACACTCCCAATCCCCCACTGCCCCCACTTTCCATGGGCCACCCTCTGCCCCCGGGGATGTCTGAGCTCTAATCTGGGAAAGGAAAGCACCTCCTCCACATCCTCTCCCAGGGTCTCTCCCCTGGAGAAATGCTGACTCATAGCCACAGCCAGTTAGCAGCTTTCCCTTCCCCAGCCCTGCCACCCCAGTGAGTGTGGAGAAATTGTCAGTCTCCTCCCCAGAGGACTGTGGGAAGGAACACCCCCAAGCCTGCAGGGGCTGGCAGGCTGGCCACAAGCAGAACTACAGGGGAAGATGGAAAGGAAAGGGAATTAAAGATCAAGAAGCCCGAGAAGACAGAGAAAGAAGTACATAGGTGAAGTGGCCCAGGGTGAACTTTCCACCCATGCCTGGGGTTGGGGTGCTTCCCCTGCCCCATCCCCACTTCCCTGGAGGTAGCCAGCCAGGCAGTGTCTCCCTGTATTCACCTGACTTAAGAATCTTTGACCAGATGCCTACAAAGTTGTGTGTTTTTTAATTGCTCACCAGATTCCCCTCTGAAGGCTTTTGACTTTTTCATTCCACAAAGGACAATGCGTCTTGGAAGTGACTTGGGTGAGAACATACTTACGTGTTCCTTTGTCAGTCAGACCCAAGCTACTGCTCTGCCCTGAACAAGAATCTGTAATTCTGTATATCTTAGGACCCTGACAACCACATTTCACATCCCAGAAATTTAGCATTAATAATAAAAGAAAAACTTTTTATTTCCAAAAGCAGGTATATGACTCTGGTTGTAAGTTCTAGAAGAAGCAAAACTAATCTGTGATAGGAAAAACTTAAAACAGTTGCTGTGGGGGTGCAAGGGTAGGGAATGACTGGGAAGTAGCGTAAAGGGAACTTTCTGGAATGACAGTAATGTTCTATATCTTATTAGTGGCTTGAGTTAAACAGTTATATGTTTTATTAAAATTCTTCCAGTTGTTCATTTAAGATTTGTGTGTTTCGTTGTATGTAGATTTTACCTCAAAGAGGAAAAAACATACAAAATATTTAACTTGAGTTAAAGATATACATGCTGAAGTGGCTTGTGATAAAATGTTTTGATGTCTGCAACTTACTTTGAAATATATCCAAAAATAAGATGTGTTGATGAATGAACAGAGGAATAGGTAGATGGGTATCTGTATCTGATAAAGCAAGTACAGTAAAATGTTAATTGTGGGGTCTAAATGGTGATTCAAATGGGTGTTCACTGTAAAATTCATTCAACTTTTCTATAAGTTTGAAAATCTTATAATAAAATGTTAGTTAAAAGCATTTGAGAATTGTTAGTGGGTGTGAAACTTCCTATTTAGGTAGCTCCTTATGAAGACAGGTGTTACATCTGACTCTCATGTCTATATGACATACAGATTTAATACTACCTATTTGTTTATTTGCCACTGATACACACATACTCATATATTATTCATGTTTTATATTAAAATAATAGGGTGATTTAAAAATCATGATATGAATTGAATTGAGCAGCCAATAGATTCTGTTTTATCACATACACAAGTACACCTCTGTCAACATAAGATGAGAATTTTTTATCTGTTGGTTGCAGATTTGCATGCAAAAAACATTGTAGATATTTTGGGGAGCTGCTACATAATGTTATATGGGAGGTGATAGAAAATAGCTCCCCCATATCCCCTTGTATCTATCTATGTACGACATTTCTGCATTACTAACTTCACTAGGTTAAATTACAAGAAGCAACAATTATAAAACTTACTTAAAAGAGACCAATGGATAGGTTGATGAGAAAGATATTGAGCTCCTACTGAATGTTAATAATCTTGTCTTTACTTATGACTGCCCTGTCTCCTAAAGGATTTGAGATCCTTCCAATAAAAATACATGCAACAATTGATAAAATATAATAAGAGAGCATTAGGACAAGGGAAAATACAAATGAGTGGTGATTTTAGACTAAAAAAAAGAAAAATACAAAGACCCATAGGAGTCAAGGATAAGAACTACAGTTGAGTGTCTATCTCTGAGACATAGGAAAAAGGTAACAACCAATTATATTGAATTTTCTAATTTTCTGTTAAACACAATATCCTAAAATAACTGTGTCATGTAAAACAGATTATTCAGTGATATCACTGGCACTCCTCTCAACACAGTTCCTATAAAACCAGAATGCAGTAAAAGATATTCTATACCAATTTCTTGTCAAATTCTTCAATATGAAAATCCAGGGCATAAAAGTGGTTATCTCAAAGGCAAGAACTAGCAAAGGAAATTCCAGGTGATAAATATATAAACTATCTCCAAGGGCGGGTTAGAATAGATGGAAGTAGATAAAATAAAGGTAACTAAAATAAGCTTTTATTTAACAGTCTAGTCCTTATAAAAAAGAAAAAACAGGACAATATCTTTTTTTAACACTAGAATGTAAGAGACACCCTTTCTCTGACACTGCATCTAATTCCTCCACCTGTTCCTCTCCTCCTATCCTGGCCAGTCTTGGAGGAGAGGGATGCTCTGAATGCCTTTTGTGTTCTACTTTTGGACATGTGGAAGTATTTAACTGCTCTTGGGCCTCAAGAAGGCTATAGTTTAATACAGATGTTCTTGACCTCAGTACCATTGACATAATGGGCCAGGTAATCCTTTGTGAAGAAGACTATCTTTGTATTGTAGGATATTTGGCAACATCCTTGGCCTCCATCCACTAAGTGTTGGTAGCACTCCCACCACCAGTTGTGAGAACCTAGAAAATGTCTCCAGATATTGTTAAATGTTTCTTGTGGGAAGAGCAAAATCACCCCCACTAGTTTGGAACAGTGAGCACCTATTGTTGTAGAAATTCAGTCAGCATTCTGTGCCATTACATATATTCAAGTACTTATGTTTATTTATAGCTTTGGAAAAGCCATTTGAAAATACCTGAAGTGATTTTAAGACTATTCTCATAATTGTTGAAAATGGGTTTTGGAAGGCCAGAGAACTATTAATATTGTACATATGAATGTGTTATGTGTAGGGGTATTTTCATCATTGTTATTATTTTACAAAGAAAATGGAGCCCTTTAACCTAAAAGCCAAAGGAAGAACATTGAGATCTCCATGAGGATTTTCAGTAAATTCCAACATTCTCTATAGTAACAATTTATTTAGACCATGAAAGCTTTAGGGGCTAATAAAATTGTTGAGATCTTAAAGGTTAAGAAAGCAAAAACTGAGGCGGGAAGAAGCAGAGACTAGAGGTGGAGAGGAACATTCTTCGAACCTTCATTTTTCTGCATAGTACTCCTTGAGGCCTGGGGGCACTCTGCCAGAGAGTTCTGTGAGGCACCGTCATTGTGACCTTTACATAAACTTCCTGTTTTTCTTGGATAATACAAAAATACAACCAATGAATATAATTCCAGGAGTAGCTTAGACATATATTCCAAGAATGGAAATTCTTGTTGGTTTGGCTTGATTCAAGCATAGAACTCATAGCATCTAGAGAAAAAGATGAATTCTAAGCCATCTTCTATAAATATCACTTACTGCAGCCAAGCTTTGATGAAGGTGATGAAGCGCAGACAGCGTGAGGCGGCCTGGAATGCCGGTGCTCTGAGTTGATCCATATGCTCCCAAAGCCTCACAGCAGATGGCCAAGTATTGATCTTTTTTGAAAACTGGGTAGAGTGTGTTGGACTCATCCAGATGGTCTCAGACCCATGAGGTTAATCAAGTAATCAACGTCAGCAGCCTAAGGAAGATTAGCGCTAACCAAATAGAATGGGCCTTAAACTGTTTGGGGAGCAAAAGGTCATCCTTGAACTTTATTAAAAGTAAGCCTCTTCATCAAAAGTGCAGAGGTTTATTATGTCAGAGTCTAAGTAGGGCCAATCGTTCAAGAATTATAGAGTGGGGAAAAGCAAATCTTCCAGATGACAAGTGGCCCTTAGAAGCCCCAGGGGAAATTTTCATATCGATTCATTGTTAGTTTTATTATAAAAATACTTATTACAAAAAACTCAAGAAAATATGGAAAACTCATTTAATAGAAGATAATTAATAAGCCAATCTCCTAGAATAATCATAGTCAATATTTTGCTGTATTTCCTTCTATACTTTGTTCTAGGTTTCTGAAAACATGTGTGCCACCATGCCCGACTTGGGGACATTATTTTTAAAACAAAATTAAAACCTGAAATAAAAACCAGGCGTAGTGGTGCACACCTCTAATCCCAGTACTTGGGAGGTGAGAAAGGCAGACTGCATGTTCGAGGCCAGGGCAGTTCCTTCATGAGACCCTGTTTCAAAATATAAAAATTAAAAGGCTAGGCTGGGGGTGTAGCTCAGTAGTAGAACACCCCTAGGTTCAATCCCCAGTGCCACCAAACAAAGCAAAAAAAAAAAAAAGTGATGGGAAGAGACAAGAGACACCGGGAGAAGATGCTATTTACAAGCCAAGAAGAGAGGCCTGGACTAGCCCCTTTCCTCACCTTGGTTCCTGGTTTCAAACATCTGATTTCAGATGTCTAGCCTCCAGAACTGTGAGATGATAAGTTCTTTTTTCTTTCTTTTTTTTCTTTCTTTCTTTCTTTTTTTTTTTTTGTGGTACTGGGGATTGAATCCAGGAGCATTCAACCTCTAAGCTACACCCCCAGCCCTATTTTTTTATTCTTTATTTTGAAACAGGGTCTCACTAAGTTGCGGAGGGCCTCACTAAGTAGCTGAGGCTGGCCACGAACCCAGATTCTCCTGTCTCAGCCTCCCAAATACTGGGATTACAAGCATGTGCCACCACACCCAGCTAGATGATAAGTTCTTGATGCTCTAAATCTCCCAGTTTGGTACTTTGTGGCACCCTTACCACACTAATAAGCCTCTCTACCCACCTTTAATATCAGGAAGAAGAAGGATGTGAACCACTAAAAAAGAGATTCACTTCCAAAATCCTGGTCTCTTTGAAGATACAAAATATTAAGCCACCAGAATAAGTCATAGCATCAGACATTAATTTATGGCCCAGAAGAAAAAAAATCTCTCATCAATAGGAGTTTAAAAAACTTGCTTACTGCCGGGCGTGGTGGCACACGCTTGTAATCCCAGTACTTGGGAGGCTGAGACCGGAGGAGCCGGGTTCGCAGCCAGCCTCAGCTACTTAGTGAGGCCCTCCACAACTTAGTGAGACCCTGTTTCAAAATAAAGGATAAAAAAAAAATAGGGCTGGGGGTGTAGCTCAGAGGTAGAATGCCCCTGGGTTCAATCCCCAGTACCACACACACAAAAAAAAAATTGCTTACAGCCAGGCATGGTGGCGCACACTTGTAATTGCAGTACTTGGAAGGCTGAGACAGGAGGATCCCAGGTTCACGGCCAGCCTCAGCTACTTAGTGAGGCCCTCTGCAAACTTAGTGAGACCCTGTTTCAAAAAAAATAAAGAATAAAAGTCAGGTGTGGTGGCACACACTTGTGATCCCAGTACTTGGGAGGCTGAGACGGGAGGATCGGGTTTGCAGCCAGCCTCAGTTACTTAGCGAGGCCTTCCGCAACTTAGTGAGACCCTGTTTCGAAATAAAGAATAAAAAAATAGGGTTGGAGGTGTAGCTCAGAAGTAAAATGCCCCTGGGTTCAATCCCCAGTACCAAAAATAAATAAATAAATAAAAATAAAGAATAAAAAACAGGGCTGGATATGTAGCTCAGAGGTAGAATGCTCCTGGGTTCAATCCCCAGTACTGCAAAAAAAAAAAAAAAAAAAAAAAAACCTTGCTTACTCAGCTATATGAGGTAAGAAGGCTGAGATCTGAGATCCGCCTGTTCAGTCACTTCACAGGGGCTCTTAGCAGGACTGTCATCTCCCTCCCACTTGTCTTCCACTCTCAGACACACATGCCTGCACGCTGCCCTCAGGGCATAGACCCCACTCCAGCAGCCTGTCCAAGCCAAGTCATCCCTCCCCCAGAAAACCACATGTTCCAAAATGTACCCTCCTAATTCCCCCATCCCACCACCTTGTTCCATAAACAAAACTTCTGGGCCTTCGAAATTAGATCTCTGCTAGATTTGCAGAAGAAAGCAATCTGAGACCTAAAGCAATTTACACAAAAGTGTATATAAGACATGCAAATGCTGGAGGAGTTTGTAAACCAAAGAATCTCTACTTGGCAGAATGTACAGGGCAGGTGTGTCTTGGTGTTACTTGACAGCTCTAGGAACTTTTCCCACTCTTCCCTCATGGTCAAAGATCTAGTTCATGATCAGGGATCTAGGTCCCTGACCTATGTGCATATCTCCCTGGGATATTGGCAGCTCAGGGCAGTTGACTCCTGAGAGCCACTGGTAGGTAAAAGCTTATCTCTACCCCAGGTTGGAAGGTTGAGAGGAGACACCACAGAGAATATGGTGATGGAATAGTACATCTAAAAGAATCCAAGGGCTGGGAGTATATAGTTCAGTGAGGTCAGTGGTAAAGCACCTGCCTGGCATGCATGAGGCCCTGGTTCAATCCCCAGCAACACAAAAATAAATTAAATAAAAATAATTCAAGATCAAACAGCCTGCCACAGCATTTTGCCTAGCAGAGAAACAGAAATTTAGCAAGAGCTTTGTCTCACAAGCACTTTAAGCTGCCATGATAAATAGCAGCTTTAGTGAGCATTTTCAACGTCTCAGCATTTCTTAAGTATGAACTCACTTCATCTTTAAATTAACCCTTAAAAGTGGGCATTGTTATCCCCTTTTGTAAATGGAAAAACAGAGGCAGCAAATGGCAATATAACTTTTCTCATTTGAAGTGAAGCCATTGACCAAACCTAGGCAGGCATCTCCACATGCTCCTGCTGCACCTGCTGTACCGTGCAGGGAAGCCTCAGGTGTGACATGGGTACTGTATTTCATGAAAAAAAAAAGGTATGGCAGTAAATGGAAGCATCTGCCAGTCCATTTGAGATACAGAAAATGTTTAGGCATCTAAGTAGATACTCAAAGCAGACCTCAGTAGCTGACCCACCAGCCCTACTCTTGGATCCCTGGTACTCAAGCCCTGCTTAAATTATAGTAGATCCCTGGCTATGAAAGTTGGTTTAAAAAAGGAAGGAAGGAAGGAAATACGACTTAAGTCTAGAAAACTTGGGCTATTCCTTATGAGCCTGATTCCAACTGGGCCTTCCCTCAGTATTCATGGGAGACCCATCCAAGACTGACCCCAAACTTCTGAGACATGTGCACACACACACACACACACACACACACACACACACACACACATAGAAACAAAAATCAGCACAAACTCAAGTCCCTTATATAAAATAGTGAGGGAGTTGCATAGGACCTATGCATATCCTCCCCCATACAATCATCTCTAGACTACTTATAATATCCAATTAAATGTAAATGCCAGCAGTGGCGTACACCTGTAATCCCAGTACTTGGGAGGCTGAGACAGGAGGATCGAAGCTTCAAAGTCAGCCTCAGCAACTTAGTGAGGACTTCAGCAACTTAGCAAGACGCTGTTTCAAAATAAAAAATAAAATAGGGCTAGAGGTGCAGCTCGGAGGTAGAACACTCCTGTGTTCAATCCCCAGTACCACACACACACAAAAAAAAATGTAAATGCCATGTAAATAATTGTTATACTATATTGTTTTCAGAATGTTAACAAGAAAAAAGTCTATACATGTTCAATAAAGACATAATTTTCTTTCTGAATAATTTCGATCCACAGTTGGTTGAACCTGAGGATACAGAACAAGCAGATAGGTCAGGCCCACGAACCAATTGTATGTCACTACAGATGACTGAGCAAACCTTACCCAAGAAAGTAAAAATAACAAAATTAAGTCTGTGAAATTCTGGGGAATATAATACCTCCTATAGTCTTTTAAGTTTTTTAGATTTATTTATAATGTATCCATTTATTTATTTATGCAGTGTTAGGGAGTAAACCCAGGGCCTTGTGCATGCTAGGCAAGCACACTACCACTGAGTTA
Source organism: Glis glis (assembly GCA_004027185.1). NCBI lineage: Eukaryota > Metazoa > Chordata > Mammalia > Rodentia > Gliridae > Glis > Glis glis. The sequence goes on from PVJS01011035.1 coordinate 29,120, forward strand.
CACTTCTGGCCCCTAAATTTTTAAATTCTCAATCTGCCTACACCTTTTACTTCAGTAAGGTAGAAGCAAGATGGGTCAGTACCTGACTATAAAAATTTTAAAAAAAACTGACTAAACCTAAAGCTGACTCTTCCAGGCCAGCTGTGACTTCAAAACATAGATCTGAGCTTGGGAGGTTTTAGCTTTATTCCTCATCAAATAGAGAAGCTCTAAGAATTTCTCACACACCTCCAGCTTCTTTTACAGAATGGTCCTAGGGATAAAGGACAATATACAGTACTGTGAAGTGAACGCCTGTGCCAGGACAGGGCCAAGTCAGGCTTTCAGAGAGCTGTAGGACTGTCTTAGTGCTTCTCAAAATCCTGCTCAGTCAGGCCCCCCCAGAACGTGTGCTTATGGCTGTGACTTAGCCAGTTTGCTTTACTCTGTTCCAAATGGCTGTCATCTTTAGCAGTTCATTCTCAAAGCCACACTCTGAAAATAACAATAGCTGTGACCACATATGGGTACTTGCCAAATGCCAAACACCATCCCTCTAACTTTACATCATTATCTGTAACCCTCACAGACAATGGAAGGTTAGGACACAGCTCCCCTAAGTAGAGACTGCCCAACCTCACACAGAGGATGAATGATTAGATAGCAGGGTCTGGGTTCTAACTATGCTGGTCATAGTCCCAAGTTCATGTTCTCTTCTTACAATGTGGATCCAGAATGCGTCTGAAACATAAATCTGGAACTCCTGCTTTCTGACCATACCCTCTTACCTTGTACATCTCCCACCAAACATTTTCCTCAGCCTCATCCAATGCCCCACCTCTCACTCCCTGCCTTTACTCTCATTTTACCAATGTTTCCAGATGCTTCTTCCTTCCATACCTGGGGACAGAGGAAATGCTAGGAAAATCCCTCATGAGACTGGTTCTTTGGCTCAGTGCCCACACAATGAATTCCATCCCTTTCATCACCAGACTACTGATTAAATTAGTAAAATCCTCTAGGCCTAAAATTGTAAGCAATGTTATAATGGTGATGTAAGTGCCAGTTTGAACTTTTCATAAGTGTGTTAGATTGATTGGAACCAAGTAGAGCAAAAACAGCTGATGGCAGGTGGCATCTGATAAGAACCATGGCTACTCCCAGTTAGCCTCATAAAAATGAGGCCCTGTGCTTCCCCTCCAGGCTGCTTGATCCAGCAAGAGCACACGCTCTGATGGTGATGTCACTGCTGGCATCCACTGAAAGACATGCCGTCTCCCTCCATCTTAGAGATGGTGGCTCAGCACCCTAGGGTCCCACAGGTGGCTGGAAAAAAATCCTCATTCCCATTACCTTCCATCAACATGCACCTACCACCAAGGACTGAGTGGGACAGTAAAATATGCCCTTCCGGAGCAACCTCCCTTCCATAGACCAAAGTTTGCAGGGGGAGTTGGGAAGGAAAATAGTGAACTCTTCTAGTGTATTGCAAAAGTACATGTATGCATGCATTTTTGTCATTAGGCATAACAAAAATGTAAAGACTGTGAGGTAGATCTACACATAACAAGTTCTGAGCCCTTGGTCATGCATAATACAGAGCCTGACCTGGTCAGTCACTTCAAAGTGTTCTCATCAGCATTTCTGTCCTCTTGCCCAGTCCTTCTGCCCACGTCTTGCCCAGTCCTTCTGCCCACGTCTCTTGACAATCCACAGCAACTCTCTGTTTTCCCCCAATGCTGAATGTTCTGGCAGTGTTGGGAAAATTATGAAACCATGTTGATTATCTAAATTACAAATTTAAGAGCTCCAACCTCAGCTCTGCCCTAAATATTCCTCTATTGTGTTTCTCTATAGCAGCACTTCCAAATGTAGTCCATGTTCCAGGACAACAAAGCTTCCTAACTTGAAAAATAAAGCAATCATCCACAATTTCCACCTTTCAGGTTTTATTTCCATTCATCTTCCCCACTTTTTTCTTCTCCAAAAATAAAAGTAGCCTACTCTTTTCTAGGGCCAGTTACTCCAAAGGATCCCATCCCTGCCTTCCTCTTCTAAGATAATTCATCAACACCAGGCTTATTCACCCAAACAACCAACCAGTAGAGCAAGCCTTCCTCAAGTCTATCCACTCCTCGAACCCAACAGTAGCCCTTCCATTTGCAGTCAGGTCTATCTATAGTCCTTACACCCTCCACTGCCTCGCCTCCCAGGCATTCCTTAGCTTGTCATAATTTAGCTCCCAAGGCTACTGCTATAGTGAAGGCATCCATTTCCTAATGGCCAAACTCAGTCTTCAGTTCTCATCCAAAGTTCTTCAACTCTCTGAAGTTATAGCATGGATATAAGTAAGGAGGTACAATGGGGAATTAAATACAGATTCTGGAGTCAGGGTCTAGGTACAGTCCTGTTTCCACCAATTATAAGCTATTTGACCTTGAGTTGGATTACTCAAACTATTTGCACCTCAGTTTTCTCATCCTTAAAATGGAGATGATGCTAATAATAACTCCTAATGCTTAAGGCTAATTAGCTAGTGTAGTAGAGAAAGAAGTGCAATATGAGATTGTGCATGCTAAATTGAGAGTCAGGGTAACAGATTTAATCCCAGCAGTAGAATCTTCTGTAGTCATAGGATCTCTGGATCTTTCTTTAAATAGGAAGGGTGTCATGGTTTAAATGTTTGTGTAGCTCCAAAATTCTTATTGAAATCTAATGTTCAATGCAACAGTGATAAGTGATGGGACATTTATGAAATGGTTAGGTCATAAAGACAAAACCCTCATGGATGAGATAAGCGCCCTTACAAAAGGGTTTAAGGGTGCATATATGGCCCTGTTGCCCTTCCTGCCATGTGAGAACACAGCAAGAAGGTGCAAGCCGTCGCCCCACACCAAACTGGCTGGCACCGTGATCTTGGATTTCTCAGCCTCCAAAGGGCTAAGAAACAAATTTCTAAGCCGGGCATGGTGGCACACACTTGTAATCCCAGTACTTGGGAGGCCGAGACAGGAGGCTTGCAGATTCATCCTCAGCTACTTGTGAGGCCTTCTGCAACTTAGTGAGATTAAGTTTCAAAATAAAGAATTAAAATTCAGGCCGGGTTGGAGCTCAGAGGTAGAATGCCCCTGCTCAGAGGTTCGGCCCCCACTACCATAAAAAGAAAGAAATTTATATTATTTATAAATACCAAATCTGTGATATTTTGTTAGAGTAACAAGAATGGACAAAGACACTCTGTAATCACCAAAGTTTTTTTCTGGCACTAAACACTACTTTTTATTTTTTAATTGGAATCATTTTAATATTTAAATACCAAAAGTGAACACTATTTTTTATACATGCAGAAGTCTAATAGCTAAAATGTAGAGAGGAAATGAGCGCCTGCTCCAGCCTCCCCATCCCCATCAGTCCTCATCTTCTGGCTGGCTGCAGGCCAGCCTCCCTCCTCTCTAGCATACATAGGGATTCACAATGGTACACTGCTGTACACTGTAGCTGTCATGCATTTTGTCAATTTTAGACTGTGTGCATGTCCTTCCTCAACATTTCCATTCTTTAAAAAAAATCATTATAAACAGGGGTCCATTCCCCCACTGGCATCAGTTTCTGCCCCACAATGGGACAGTGAGGAGAGCTTCTGGTGGAGGAGCTATGGAGTGAAAGTGGTGGCCAGAGGGGGAACAAGTAAGAAGAACTAAGCGAGGCAGCAAGAAGGGCACAATTCTCTGTTGGGAACCTCTCTATGAGACAACAAAAGCAGAATTAGCCCCACCAGGTTTAAATAGATCAAAGTGCCAATTTAAAAAAATCCAAATAATGAGCAGTTCAAACACTAATTTGGGGGTTTTTTGTTTTGTTTGTTTGTTTGTTGTGGTACTGGGGATTGAACCCAGAGGCATTCTACCTCTGCCGCTATACCCTCCAGACCTTTTTACTTTTTGTTTTGAAACAGGGTCTCACTAGGTTGCTGAGAGTCTCACTAAATTACTGAGGCTAGCCTCAAACCTGCAATCCTCCTGTTTCAGCCTCACAAGTACTGTGATTACAGGCATGTGCCGCCATGCCTGGCAACTAATGAATTTCAAACTTCTCACACCAAGACAACTCAAATACAGCAGTGACAATCTAGATCTTTCCAGAAAATGAAGGCAGAGGCTTTGATGTTCCTCCCAACAGCTCTGGGTTAGGTTGTGGAGGTATCCGCCACTGCTGAAGTTGCTCCATTTGCAACTTCGCAGTCTTAAAGACATTCAAAAGAATGAGGATTAAAAAGGAAGAGGTCTCAAACCACACGGCTGCTCTACAAAACCGGTACATTTTTTGAGCCACAAAGAGGGAGAGATCAAAGGTGGTTCTGGCTGCAGACTGAGCCCCCTCCAGAAACATCTGTCAGATCCCTGGTACTAAATGAGCAACTCATGGAATACAGGATTCAGGGAAAGGGAAGAGCACAGTGAACAGGAAATGTGAAGGGGATTGAACAGGCAAGACTTCAGTGGACCCTAAAACACAGGGAGAATTCTGATAGCTGTAAGAGAGATAAAGAGACTTCCAAGTTTAAGTAGCAAAATTAAAAAGGCATGTATAGAAGCCGACTGTGGTGGTGCATGCAAGTTAATCCCAGTACTTGGGAGGCTGAGACAGAAGGATCACAGGTTCAAGGCCAGCCTCAGCAACTTAGTGAGGCCCTCAGCAACTTAGTGAGATCCTGTTTAAAAATAAAAAGTGCGCCGGGCGTGGTGGCGCATGCTTGTAATCCCAGTACTTGGGAGGCAGAGACCGGAGGATCTGGGTTCGCGGCCAGCCTCAGCTACTTAGTGAGGCCCTCTGCAACTTCGTGAGACCCAGTTTCAAAATAAAGTATAAAAAATAGGGCCGGGGGTGTAGCTCGGAGGTAAAACGCCCCTAGGTTCAATCCCCGGTACCGCAAAAAAATAAATAAGTTAAAAAAATAAAATAAAAATAAAAATAAAATGTGGGCGGGGTGTGGTGGCACACGCTTGTAATCCCAGTACTTGGGAGGCGGAGACCAGAGGATCCGGGTTGGTGGCCAGCCTCAGCTACTTAGTGAGGCCTCCACAACTTAGTGAGACCCTGTTTCAAAAATAAAGACTAAAAAATAGGGCTGGAGGTGTAGCTCAGAGGTAGAAGCCCCGGGTTAAATCTCCAGTACCGCAAAAAAAAAAAAAAAATTTTTTTAAAAGAAATGGATTTTAGGAAAGCCACAAATAAAATAAAAAAAAACTCATGAAATTAAAAGTAACTCAGCAAGGCAATTTACTTCTGCACAGAAGAGTACAAGCACACTGGGCGGGCAATCCGCTCAGCTCTTTATCTCCTAAAAAGAAGGCCACTACGCCATTCCCCATTGGCTGGAGTATGGCTTTTACAATCTAATCGGGTTGGCGGGGCAGATTTTACAAAAGGAGAAACATGAAACCAGTATATCCGGGAGTGGAACATATAGACATGTGTACAAAAGTTACAAAATGGGTACCTAAGCTACAGTTACAAAATGGAAGCCTGCCAGTTTCTATGTGATCTTATAACTTAGAAAAGATTGTTTTCAAGAAAGGAAGGAAGGAGGGAGGGAGGGAAGGAGGGAGGGAGGGAGGGAGGGAAGGCAGGCAGGCAGGCAGGCAGGCAGGAAGGAAGGAAGGAAGGAAGGAGCCAGGCATGATGGTGCACACTTGTAATCCCAGTATTTGGGAGGCTGAGAGAGGAGGATTGCAGGTTCAAGGCCAGCCTCAGCAACTTAGCAAGGCCCTGTGCAACTTAGTGAGACCCTGTTTCCAAATAAAAAATAAAATAGGGCTGGGGGTGTAGCTCAGAGGTAGAATGCCCCTGGGTTCAATCCCCAGTGCCAAGGAAGGGAGGAAGGGAGGATAGGAGAAAGGGAGGAAGGGAGGGCAGACAGGCATATAGAGATTGATTTGAGGCACCAGAAAGCCTTCCCTGACAAAACAGTTTCTCCATCACTTGTCAATAGATTCTGGATATTAGCTAATGGTTTTGAAGTTGTTGGTAAACCAAGTAAACTATTATTTATAATTAACAAAAGTGAATGTTGCCTATACTACATACCTACTTAAAGTGATTTGTAGAAGAATGGATAATGAAGGACAGGTAATTGTTTTTAGGTAATGAATTGTATGTGACTTTTATCATGTTTGTTTGTATTTTCTATAGTGAATATGAAATGTTACCTATAACAAGAAAGAATTAAAGCATATGTAAAATTTGAAATGCATATTAAAGAGGTAGAGCTGGTCGTGGTGGAGCATGCCTATAATCTCAGTATTTGGGAGGCTGAAACAAGAGGATTTCAGGTTCAAAGTCAGCCTCAGCAACTTAGCAAGGCTGTCAGCAACTTAGCAAGACCCTGTTTCCAAATAAAAAAAAATTAAATAGTGCTGGGCAGTCACAGAAAGCCTAAGAGTTATATGTTCTCTCTCATATGCAGAAGCTAGGGAGTAATCAGGATACAATACAAGAGAGACTTTAGATGATGGAGGAGAAACCCCAGTGAAGCAATGGAGGCAGGAAAGGGGAGGGGGGAGGGAAAATCAATGAAGGAAACACTTCCACTGACATTATACACATATGTGAAATTACCAATGCCAATCTCAGTATCATGTATGGGAAATGAGAAGAGGTGGGGAAGGAGCCAGGGGGAAGCTCATCAAGTTCTGTGTGCATGTATGTCCCTATCACTCTGAACTACATTTTGATGTGAGACTATAACGCAACAGTAAAAGTATATATTTTTAAAAATAGGGTTGGGTCTAGAACTTGGAAGTAGTATGCCCCTGGGTTCAATTCCCAGTACAACAAAATAAGTAAATAGATAAATAAATATATAAAGAGGTAGAGACATCCTAATGATCAAGGTAGGAGGGACGAGTTGATAGACTGGGACAGGGCAGGTGACAGAGATGCCAGAGGCACTGAGAGAACTTGGAAATGGAAATAGCGACACAGTGACAATGGTCTTGGCACACTTCATAAATGTGCCCTCACCAAGCAGGGCATTCTGAGGACCTACTTAGTCCACACATCAGTTGTCATTCATCAAGCTGGGGCAAGCAGTTAGACTAAGAAAATGAAAAGAAGGCTCTTCTTCCTTGGGAAAGAAGCTGCATGACTAAATATTTGTGGGCACTGAGTCACAGCCCATCAGCAAATCTTGCCCTGAACTGAGCCTTCCCTACTATGACCAGGCACATGAATATCACTTAGGAGTCATGCTAGAGCCTGGAAAAAAGCAAGTCAGAGATCCTCAGGAGGCCACAGGGACTAGAGGGCAAGAATAAACCACTAGTCAAGAATTAAATGTTAAATTAAAAGTTCCACATTAGCATTTCTGAAATAAATATAAATCCTTTAATTGAGTAAGTTGAAAAAATGCAAATATCTAGCAAAAAGATCAGATCGCCTATCCACACTGAAAAAATTACACACATGAAGTGTTTATTCTTCTAGTGAAGCATATCCGATGCCTTTCCTCTCTCATATAGTATGAATTTGTGTAAAGAACTCTCACACCATAGCATTTTGAATTTTTCATGTTTCATTTTTCTCAACCAAGGTTTCTCCTTGAAGTCTTTATTTGTGAAAAAAGCAATTCCTGCCTCTTTAAACAAGTGCTCCGACTTGAAAATGTTTAACTAATTTCATTTTCTTGATAAAGTTTATCTGTGATCAGGACTGAGTCATACCAAAAATACTTCTACAACATTTGACCTTTTACTGAAATCCCACATTGAGATAATATACTTAAAATGGTTATCAATAAGACCTTTGTTTTTTAAAGTACATTTAAAATAAATCACTTTTTAAAAGCAGAAAACTGTTTTCAATTAAGTCCTTTACAGGCAATCAGCTTGAAAGTTATACTTGCTCTTTTATTTTCTCTCTATATAAATTATGCCCAAGAGTGCCATGATTGCAGCACTATACAAACTATGCTTTACCTTTGTGTTTACTTCTTGTCAAAATAAGCTTTACAAATTAACTTGTTTTTCAAGTGCTTTATGACGAATAGTGACTGCATTGTATTAGTCCCAGGGTAAAAACAATGCAAGTAGCAACCACTCTTTATTGTTAGTGAGAAAAACCTAGTCAATTATATGAGGATAATTAATTCTTAACTGTATCTGATGAAGAGTTTTCTTGCAAAAAAAAAAACTTTCACTCAACTACAATAATATTTTACCATTTTGAAAACTTTCAGCCAGGCATGGTGGCACACACTTGTAATCCCAGTACTTTGGGAGGCTGAGACAAGAGGATCACAGGTTTGCAGCCAGCCTCAGCAACTTAGTGAGGCCCTCTGCAACTTAGTGAGACCCTGTTTCAAAATAAAAAATAAAATAGGGCTGGGGGTGTAGCTTAGAGGTGGAATGCCCCTGGGTTCAATCCCCAGTACCACAAAAAAAAAAAAAAGAAAAAGAAAACTTTCAAAGAGAGACTTTTTGCTTGAGTCTCTGGCCAAAGTGATGTGATACCTACTCTGGGCTGACTGCTAGGCTTTGCCATCTATATCTTTTAACCAGTTCACCCTTTTGTCTGCAAACTCCTGTTTGCCCTTAGAGTGGGGGGAGTTTACTAGCTCTAGATTATCTAAAAAATATCCATTCCAAAATTGGTGTTTCTCTTATTTCTCATATTTCACATTTTTCCTTTGCTTTGCCCCGCACCCAATCCATGTTAGAGCCTGTTTTTATTAGTGGCAGGTTTTGCATTTTCCTGACAGATTTTTTTTTCGCAGTACTGGGATTGAACCCAGAAGCCTTCTACCTCCAAGTTATACCTCCAGCCCTATTTTTATTCTTTATTTTTGAAACAGGGTCTCACTACGTTGCAGAGGGCCTCACTAAGTAGCGAGGCTGGCCACAAACCTGCGGTTCTCCTGTCTCAGCCTCCCAAGTACTGGGATTACAAGTGTGCACCACCACACATGGCTTCCTTACAGATTTAATATGAATATCCTAGAGGAGAAAAATTCTAAACTGAACAAGAAGTATGAAAGGAAAATAATCCGAGGATGGAAATTATATATTGTTTTCTAAATCATCATAGAATGAACTTGTTGCTTCTAAAACTAGCAATGGTAAATGGCAGAGTTTTTAAAAATTAGATGGAGGCTGGGAAAATGTCTACCTAAAAGATCTGGAAATGAGAAGAGAAAAGAGTCAAGGTTTGCTGAAAATCTCATCAGCCCGAAAGGATGAATACCAGCTAGAGAGGACAAACAAAGCTCAACTTTGAGAAGCTGATGGAGAGGAATGAAGAAAAGTCCAAGAAGGGGTCTGGAACAAGTAGGGTACACTTGTACCAGCCACCAACCCCAGTGAGGAAGGAATGGGTGGGAGAAGTATAGCGGCCAAGCAGGCACTATGATTTGAAAGCACAGAGCTCAGCAGTAAGAATGACCACAGGCATCAAGTAAGCCAATCTTGCTCTCAAGCCTTTCTGTTTTTGTTGTTGTCCTTTGTTTGCTTTTGTTGTTGTTCTTTATTTCTCTGTTTGTTTTTAAGGTGGTGCTTGGGATCAAACTCAGGGCCTTGCACATGCTAGCCAAGCGCTCTACCATTGAGCTACACCCCCAGCTCCTCTCAAGTCTTTCTTTTGGACCAGTTATTGGACTGATAATCTCTAAGAAGGTCTGCCATAGAAGAAACACCATTATGATATGTTTGCCTCCAAGTGATTGAATTAAGAAAAGTAAGAGCTATATCTCCATTCCTCTTATATAAGCCAACTCCAAAAGAAAGAGCCTCAGAAAGCCCTTTCTACCCCAAAGGTATTTTCCTGGGCTTTGGCCCATAAAACTTCACCAACTAGACCAAAGTATAATTTGTTGACAGCTTATTCTCAGATTCTCAAATGAAAAAGACAATAAGACAAAACCCAAAAGGCATCATATTAAGGTGAGTCAGCTCCAGTGGGCTTCTCTGATACAATCCAAGTCAGATGGAGCTAATGGGGAAAGACCACAGGATTTGTTTAAGCTGTCAAACAGAAACACTGGCCTAACTGTTCCTTCTGAAGTAGGCAGACCTGTTAGAGATTTTACTGAGTAGATATTAGAACCTTCTACAGAGAAAAAAAGGACATCACCTTTTCATAGAACAAAGAAAGGCCTGCCACATCATTTCCTGATGCCAAGCACAGCAATGCAAGTGTACATCCTAGGAGTTAAAAGAAGCAAAGGAAAAGAGATTCGGAGATTAATATAACTCCTTGAGAAAAACACCCCAAATAAATAATTTTATTGTAATTTTCTCATGCCTTACTTTCACTGAACTCTAGAAACACAATTGTATCCCTCAAATAATACTTATCTATATGCATGGAAATTGAATTGTAACTTACATGTTCCTACAGTCTTCATAGACGCTGTGATGATTAATTTTATAGGTCAACTTGACTGGACTATGAGGTGACCAGAGATCTGGTCAAACAGTACTCTACATGTGCCTATATGAGTGTTTCTAGATGAGATTACCATTTAAATTGGTATACTGAATAAAGCAGATTGTCTTCCTTAATGTGAATGAGCCTCTTCTAGTCAGTTGAAGGCCTAGATAGAACAAAAAGGCTGAGTAAGAGAAAATTCTTTCTGCTACATCCAGCCAGGGCAATTTACACCTCAACCTACTACCTTCAAATGGCCTTCTGGAAGCAGGAGGTTTTAAATGACTTCACTTCTAAGGAGAGACAAAGAAGAGTGTGACTCTGGGTTCACGATCTGGTATAGAATGCAATGATATTGTACATCTCCCCTCCCAGAGACCTCACTGATTTAATGAAAATGTGAGGGCAAATTTATCTGGTTTGCAGTGTCTTAGATAACTTGTCTGAACATATCAGAATCAAGTAAGAGCAAGCAATATGTCTCAAGCCATCAAAGAGCAAAATTTTCATACTTATATGAAAATGTATTCACCAGAGTTCTGGAGCAAGGGTGGCGTATTCTCACAAGAAGACCCATCAGAGCTGGACAGAACATGTTTCAGGGGGTTGTATACACTAGGGAAGGTCTGTGAGGGATACGAGGGTGCAGGATAGGGAAGCCACCAAGGATGATGGCAATCCAGACAAAGGAAGAGAGTCACCAGTGGGTAAAATGATAGTTAAAACCAAGATGCCTATAGTCAGGTAAAGCTGGGTCCCTACATCATGTAACCAGAATCTGGGGGACTCAAGTCTCTGTCTCTGTCTCTCTCTGTGTACTAGGGATTGAACCCAGGGGCATTTTACCTCCAAACTTCACCCCCAGCCCTATTTTATTTTTTATTTTGAAACAGGGTTTCCCTAAGTTTCTGAGGGCCTCGCTAAGATGTTGAGGCTGGCCTTGAACCTGTCCTTGATCCTCCTCTCAGCCTCCCAACTACTGGGATTAAGGCATGTGCCACCACATCCCACTTCAACTCTATTCTTAAGGGGAAAGAAATGTAGGACTTGACCCTGGAACTGAATACCCAGTACCATTCACTCAAATTATGTTTGGATGTTTGGCCTCACCAGCAAATACATTTGTCTAAAAGACCAAATAAATCAATTTTTCCCTGGATCCTCAGAATAATCCTAAAGGTAGAAAAAGGAGAAACTGCCTCTTGAGTAGATATTGCCCCAGAGATGGTTAAAAAATTTTTTTTTTTTTGCGGTACCGGGGATTGAACGCAGGGGTGTTCCACCTCCGCGCTACACCCCCAGCCCTATTTTTTTATACTTTATTTTGAAACCGGGTCTCACGAAGTTGCGGAGGGCCTCACTAAGTAGAGAGGGAGAGAGAGACAGGGAGAGAGAGAGAGTGAGAGAGAAAGGGAGAGAGAGAGAAAGAGCGCGCGCGAGCTGAGGCTGGCCGCGAACCTGGATCCTCCGGTCTCCGCCTCCCAAAGTACTGGGATTACAAGCGTGCGCCACCACGCCCAGCCAGAGATGATTAATTTAAGAAAATATCTAATAAAATCCACAGTCTGTTTTCCACTGACTTAACAGGCGTTTTGGCATTATGAAGGAGAGAAATGACAATTGTAATAGGTGCAAATCATATTTTTAAAAGCTGAGAAGGTAAAGAAGGATATTTACCAGTTTCAGAGTCACGAGCAAGAAATTCATCCAAAGGATGCTAGAATAAGGAGGTGTGTATGAACACAGATAACTTTAAACACGCTGGCATATAAGGCATCAGAAACCCAGCTGGGACAGCGAGCGGCCACTCCTCTAAGAAAGCCTTTGGCCACCTACTACCATTATCCCTATCCTAGCATCAAGACAGCCAGAGCTGTGTAGAGGCAGATGACTAAGTCTGCGTCTGAGAGCAGCTGTTTGGGGACCTGGTTCAGAAGCACACTCCCCAATCATTCTGTGCCTTCCAGTTGCCCTCAGTCCAGCATGGCCTAGCAGGGCTTTTCTCACGGGTTGCAGATGAGGCAGAGCAAAGCTGGCTGAGTAGGCCGGACCAGAATCGCATCACTGTTAGCCCCTGCTGCATTCTCTTATTTATTCAACAAATATTGATTGTCTAATATGCGCACTACATTCTGTTGAGCATTTTTCATGTTAGGCTTCTTGAAGAGAGATTGTTTCAGCCTGGTGTGGTGGCACACACGTGTAATTCCAGGTTGGGAGGCATGGTTTTAAGGCATGCTTTAAGGAGGATCGTGGGTTTAAGGATAGCCTCAGAAACATAGTGAGTCTCTCAGCAACCTAGTGAGACCTTGTTTCCAAACAACAAAAAAATTTTAAAACAAAGTCTGTGGGTGTAGCTCAGAGGTAGAATGCCCCTGGGTTCAATCCCAAGTACCAGAAAAAAAAGGAGGAGATTGTGGGGATTGTTTTCAGTAACTTTATTATTGAGGTATTGCCTCAATGCGGGGAGTAAGTATGGGCTTTTCCTTATGGAGGGTCACCCACTTACCCCACCAACATGCAGTCAGGTGCTCCTGGCCCTGGAAGCAATGAAAAGAAGAGGAGAATTCAGCCCCAGCTGTAGGTCAGAACTGCCTCAGATATGGTCAGCTTCCAAAATCAAAGCAGGGACTAGGTTCACACCATGTTCCGTGGCAAAATGCTTCATTTTCACTGTAGATCCCTGAAGGGACATTTTTAGAACAGAAATTTGAGAACGTCAGGATTATTCGCTAAGCTTACAAAAAAAGGAAGCCAACAAGGATAATTTATAGCATTACAAGAAATTTTCAAGTTCATAGATGGACAATAGGGTCTATAAGATTTCAATAAGCGCTAACTTCATGAAGCAAGGTTGTATGTGGTCAGGCTTGATAGAGGATCCATTTCGTCTTTTTTTTTTCTTTTTGTGATATGGGGGATTGAACCCAGGGGCATTCTACCTCTAAGCTACAGCCCCAACCCTATTTTTTATTCTTTATTTTGGAACAGGGTCTCACTAAGTTGCGGAGAGCCTCACTAAGTAGCTGAGGCTGGCTGCGAACCTGTGATCCTCCTGTCTCAGCCTCCCAAGTACTGGGATTACAAGCGTGCACCACCACACCTGGCCCATTTCATCTTCTGATGGAAGAAGGAAGCCTGCATCCACTTTCCATTTCTTCAGAAGACTTTATTCTGCCTGTGGTTAAGTAAATGAAGAAAACATCACTCCCAAACCACAAAATTCATCTTTTGCATGACCAAACAAAAATGTCTCCATCCCTGACACTGCAGATTCCGGCAATTATAAAACAAGATGATAGACAATGAAACCCAGTCACTGTTTTCTGAAAGCTATCTTCAAGACTGAGCCTAGAGTGTTGGCTCCCCTTGACGTTGTTTATTGATCTTCCTTTTCTGTCAAAAACTATATTTAAAAATAAAAGTAACAGTGAGCATGGCCAAGTTAATACCCTGAGGTAACTGTACCAGCATGAGAGATTGAATGATCAAAAAGTACTCAAATTGGGCGTGGTGGCACACACCTGTAATCCCAGTACTTGGGAGACTGAGACAGGAAGATCACAGGTTCAAGGACAGCCTCAACAATGTAGCGAGACTTTCAGTAACCTAGAGAGACCCGGTTTCAAAACAAAAAATTAAAAAGGGCTGGGGGGTGTAGTTCAGAGGTAAAATGCCTCTGGGTTCAATCCCCAGTACCACAAAAATAAATAAATAAAAGTACCCAGCCCCGGACTCCAAGCAGAAAGATGCCTCATTTCTTATCTCAGTGAATACTATCTTCCAAAAACACCCCAATTGCCTGGTTATTTATTTCATTAAATGAACCAGTAACCCATGGTAAAAAAAAAACATAAAGCACAGTGCAAAATGACTCACCATTATTATTATTTCAATGACTTGAGTCTGATTAGGAAAAATAACTTTCAATGGTATAAACACTGAAATATAGAAATGCTGATTGCCTACCTCTAACTCATAGTTCATTAGTCATTTGCCTAGGCAGAGGAAAAAGATGTACTGAACAGCCCAAGAGCCTAACTAAAGTAGAGTGTGAGGTGGAAAGGAATGGGGCCTGGGATAAAAGACAACAGGTTTCCAACCCCTCATCTGTGGATTTCCAAGGGAATGACAAATGGATATAAAGACAAGGAAAAGCCTGTGTCACTACTAGAAACTAGTGAGGGTGGTCCACTGTCAGAAATGATGAGGAATTTCTGGATGTACTGCAGAGGCATAGAGGAAGGATGCCACTAGCACACGGTTAAGTGAAGGGCGAGGGCAGACCAAAGGATGGGCCATCACCTAAATACACTGAGGGGCTTCCCTCAGAGGATGGCTGTGACACTAGGCAGCACCCTACGTGGCCATGTGGGCAGAGGAGTGGAGTTCCCGGCCCGTGGATAATGTTGCCAATTGTGACAATTAAGACTCTGTTTCCTCATCATTTTGTCTACCCTCATTCCCACATGTGCTGCATCTCTGATACAGCAATGCAAATTTACATCAAACGTAAATGTTTCCTGTTCCTGTCATTTATACCTGAAGGATTTGAGCAGTTCTCCATACCAATTTCTGATCAATCTCACCTCAATTCCTACTTCATTATAAGACAATAAGCAAGAACACAGCTTTGTCCACAAGGATGAACAAACAGATCTGCACCATGTGACTGGATATTTACCTAGTGTTCCCTATGTCCTCAGGAAAACATACTGGCTGATACCTCGGCGTGCTCAGTACTCATGCCTAGCAGCCTCCTTCATAAGCCTAGTGGCTTCATCCCCCATGAATTGCATGGTGAGCTTACCAACAGTCAATTAGTAGTAAAGTTGTGTCATTTGAATTTATTATTATAATGATATAATTTGATTAAATGTTATGTTATCTGATGGAATATGACAAGAAGAAGAGACTTATATTCAAAAAGTAGATCAAATTCTTTTAAAAAATCAATAAAGATGAGTTGCTAAGAAAATCTGCTCTAAAATTGGGTATGAGCGCAACTGTTAATGACAGAGAAATACAAAAAGTACCCAAAGATTTCCCAATCATTGTCTCACAAGTGTCTTAAGATCTTGCTCCTGTGTAAAGAACTGAAACTGGCTGGGCACGGTGGTGCATGCCTGTCATCCCAGCTACTCAGGAGGCTGAGGCAGGAGGATCTCTAGTTCAAGGCCAGCTTCAGCAACTTTACCAGACCCTGTCTCAATAAAATATAAAAAGGATTGGGGATGTAGCTCAGTAATATGGTTCAATCCTCAGTAATGTAGTGAGAAAGAGAGAGAGAGAGAGAGACTGGAGATTATAGGTGATTCATTATGAGTACAGTTTATGAAAGAAAGATGATATAAATAATCAGTAAGCCAAAAAGAATGCCTTGACCCTATACTAAAAGACTGGCTAATCGACTGAACATTGGTATGTTTTACTTTAAAACATATGTCTATATTATTTTCTCTAATTCTCCTCCCTTACCTAGCTTCTTTTGATTAACCAAGAAACTGCTGGTTCTGATCACAATATATAAGAAGGCTACTGTTAAAGACAAGTCAACAAGCTATTAAGAGACATTATTGTTCAAATGGAGAGGACAAACCTTAAAAACAGAAGGAAATGCTTCCTTTTTATTTACTACAAGAGAAAGAAGACATTCAGGAATCTTTTTGAAATCTGATCAGCCGTTTAATGATGAATCCAATGAGAGATCAATTTGCAGCAAAGTAACATGACTGAAGCAGGTGTAGGAAAATTAATGTGTTTACAACTACAAGGATATGCTAAAGTTGCGGGGGGCACAGCCAGGCGTGGTGGCGCATGCCTATAATCCCAGTACTTGGGAGGCTGAGACAGGAGGATCCCAGGTTCACAGCCAGCCCCAGCAACTTAGTGAGGCCCTCTGCAACTTAGTGAGACCCTGTTTCAAAATATAAAATAAATTGGGGCTGGAGGTGTAGCCAAGAGGTAGAATGTCCCTGGGTTCTACCCCCAGGGCCACAAAAAAAGGGGGGACGACAATGCAAATGGATGACTGTATAAACAAAATGTGGTAAATGCATACAAGGAAGGATTATTCTGCCTTCAAATGAAAAGAAATTCTGACACATGCTACAACATGGATGAACCTTGCAGAAATTATGCTAAGTAAAATAAGCCAGACACAAAAGGACATATATACTTCTACTTATATGAGGTACCTGGAGTAGTCAAATTCATAGAGACAGAAAGTAGAATGGTGGTTGCCTGGGGAGAGAGGGGAATGAGAAGTTAATGTTTAATAGGTATAGAGTTTCAGTCTGGCGAGAGAAAAACATTAGGGATGGATCATGGTAATGGTTGCAGAGCATTATGCGTGTACTTAATGTCACTGAACTAAACAAGTAAAAACGATTAAATGGTAACTTTTATGTTATAGGTATTTTACAATAATTTAAAAATCTGGAAGTCAAAGAGCATGGCTAGATTGGAGATTGCATTTTCCCAGATGACTAGAGCAAAGAGTTTGACGTGTATAGAGCTGGGTTAAAGTGGTGATCAGACAGCATGTCATGAGGGCTATAGCAACTCTCATTAAGAGTTTGTATATGGTACTGATATTTGAATGATTTTAACTCATTAACGGGGAAAAAGAGAAGAAACTATTAACAGAATGGTTTAGGAGACTACTTCATCCAGTGTCTTGGTAATAGGTGTGGGAAGGAAGAAAATAATATCATAGGCAACACAAAGAAAGTATAGTTGATTTTTTTATTGATTAGATAAGGAGATAAGTTTTTTGTTTTGTTTTTTTGGTTTTTTTGTTGTTTTTTGTTTTGTTTTGTTTTTTTTGCAGTACTGGGGATTGAACCCAGGGGCATTCTACTTCCGAGCTACATCCCCAGCCCTATTTTTTTTCCAGAGTTTTTTTTTTTATTTATATCCATTTACTGGTGCATTGTAATTATACATTTGATAGGTGTCAGGTTAGAAGAATCATACATGCACACATTGCCCATTTAGCCCTCCCTCAAATCCCACCCCATTCCCTCCCCATTCCCTCCCTTTAGTGCTTTGCACAGTGATTTGAGTTTTATAAGTTTGGATATATACCTCATGCACTTT
>PVJS01011036.1:0-29741 GCA_004027185.1 Glis glis
GTAACTGCAACCCAGTACCAACAATCTACTGGCAGAACAACAGTGGAGTGATATGGGACACAGATATTGAAGAACATATTGATAAACACACAATAGAGAGCTAAGAATAACCACACAGGAGAGGCTAGCCACCTTCAAGACACACCTAGCAATAAATATCTACATCCAGAAGAGGTGACTATACAGGGAGGGTGATTAGTCACAGGAAAACTATAGACTAAGAGAGAGATACCAAAAGCAACAAAGACATAAACTTAAGAAATGTGAAATCATGGGAAGGAGGAAAAACAAAGAAACAATGAGCCCCCACAACTCCACAACAACAGAACCCATTACCACAGAAATTCAGGGACTGCCAGAAGGACAATTCAGAACTTTAGTAGTGGAAATGATACAGGATTTCCGAAAAAAATTCAGAGAGCTTGAAACAAATGAAGGATCAAATAAGCAAAGAATCTGACACCCAAAATAGAAATCAAATAGAGGCTCTGAAGGAAGTGAAGGATGCAATAATTGAAATGAAAGCATCAATACAAACTATTAACAATAGAATAGAACACATGGAAAACAGAATTTCACTCTTAGAAGATGACCACTCCAAAAGTGAACGCATCGTACATAATATAGAAAAAACAATTCGACAGCATGAATTGGATATTGAAGAGATCTCAGACAACCTGAAAAGAGCAAACCTAAGAATAATAGGCATAGAAGAGGGAATAGAAGCTGAAACCAAAGGAATAAACAATCTATTCAGAATGGTAATACTGGAAAATTTCCCAAACATAGAAAGGGAGATCGACACCCAGGTACAAGAAACATAAAGAACTCCGAACAGACAAGATCAGAGAAGAGGTTCACCACGACACATAATAGTCAAATTGACTAACGTAGAGGCCAAGGAGAGAATCTTAAAGGCAACCAGAGAAAAAAACCAAGTAACATACAGAAGCAAAACAATAACAATCACCCCCGACCTTCCAAACCATGTCATGAAAGCCAGGAGGGCCTGTGGCGACATATTCCAAACTCTTAGAGAAAACAACTTCCAACCAAGATTTACCTATCCAGCAAAGATATCTATAAAAGTTGATGGGGAAATAAAAACCTTCCACGACAAACAGAAGCTGAAAGAATTTATGTCTGCCAAAGGGAAGTTATATCTATGAACATTAAGCTGAATCATTGGGAAAGAATAAATACAAGTCACTAAAAATTGCTGTTATATTAAATGTTAAGATGTTTTCAAATGATTCAGAAAAAATAATCACAAAAATAGAAGGATTCTGCAATCAACTTTCTTTGCTAGTATATAAGCTCTTACACTTCTTTAAAGAAAATCAGGGCCTGGGGGGTATAGCTCAATTGTAGAGTGCTTGCCTAGCATCTAGGAAACCCTGAATTTGATCAAAAGTTTTCACTTTTGATTTTCATTTTTAAGTTTCTATTTATAATTATGAATGTGGCTTTAAAAATATAAATAAATCAAACTTTATGTTAAATTTTGCATTAAACTCTGTTCAAATTACCATATATCCTAAGTATTTTCCATATTACTATAAGTCTTATATATTATATTCAAAATATTTAACAATCAGTCTGATAAGGGTCAAACTGATTAGAATAGACCACTGACCTGCCAGGATTTAAGTCAGTCATATACAGCCTGTATGGATAGTTATATATCTATAAGAACAGAATTATCATTTGAATAACTGAATCATTTTCAAATAGACCATGTCTTCATTCATCACAACACTACTCTTAGAATTGACTGTTGTTTTATTTTTCTAATACTAATATTTTTTCCACAAACATACACACCAATCACTTTCTATTATGACTCTGAATAGAAATTCAGTTTTTCTTAATGACACAAGAGAAAAGGGAAAAGGGAAGACAGTATTTATTACTCACCATTGACTAGCCTTCTTGTCTGCTTGCCTGCCTTCTTGCTTATTTAGTTATTTATTGAATTATTTGGTTAAGAAAGTATTTTGGGTGCAATGAATCTGAATGACACAAATAAATTCCTAAACTTCCTTTAAACCCAAATGTACTCACAGCTAGGTTCATACATTCAGCAGCTACATTTTCCAAAAGTATCCAGATAATTCTTCCTACTTCACTTTTATATGGCTATAAATAATTCAAAAAATGAAGCAAAAAATAGGTTACTTTTCCCCAAAAATATCAGGAAAGAATGAAAAATTACATTCCTAAATAGTTCTGTTTTTAAAAGACTTGAGTTTTGTGCAAAACTAAATGCAATGCTAGCACTATTGCCAAAATTTGCCCCTTGCCAACACAGAGGATTCAATGAAAATTCTGTTTCTGAAAAAAACTTCATATTTTGAGATTGATAATCTCACAGAATGTACCAAAATGTGCCCAAATGCATAACATCCTTCAATTACATTCCTAAAACATTCAGATCTTCAAGTATTAAAAGCTCTGTACAGATATTTTTCCTATCCAGCATTCTGAATTCATAGTAGCATGTTATGGTTAAATACTTCATTAATTTTTAATATATCAATGCAAGAGGTTAAGATGTGAGCCTTTTGAATGCTCCTAAGTTTTGCACTTCCCTTGGAAGTTCATCCAAAAAGTACTTGTTATTTTTTAAAAAGAATTTATAAACTGAACATGAAGAAAAAAGTTCACTAATATCTTAGCCTAGCACAGTGCACCAATTACAAGGTAGTAGACATAAAGACAGGAATCAATAAATTTCAGGACTTGGAGTTACTTTATATGACCATAGAGTCTATCTGTATTTTATAAATAAATAAATGTACTCCAAAGACCCCAGAGCAATTATTCAGTCACAAAACTCACAGAGTCCTAGTTTTCACTACAATGTACTCATTTTCACTACAATGTACTCATTTTCACTACAATGTACCACCAAGACTCTGTGACTATTTCCCCAATATCACAAACTAAAAACACAAAACAAAGCATTATATGTATTATCTCTCTATAATGCTATACGATTGATTTGAATTTTTCCCCTACTCAACTTACTGTTTGTTTTTGGAATCTGGAAAAAAAAATAATAGTAGCAAGCTGGAAATAACAAAGTCCAAGTTGTGATGTCCCATTCCTGGGTTTTCTTGATTGAATTCTCCTTTCCCCACCACTGTAATGAAGGGGTGAAAATTGAATTCTGTATTACAAAGCAGAGACCTATGCATACCAGAGAGTAAGAAATTTGATTTCTTACTGTAATCTCATGACATCTGATGTCACGGTTCTCTTTTACCTACAACTTCCATTAAAAGCAATAGGAGGTTCAACCTGCTAGAAAATTGATGGATACAGGGAATACCAAAATCACCGATGGAAATCACCTCATGGGAAGTTCTGAATTCCAATGCTCTCAGTGATGAACTAAAGCTGCTTTTCAGTGGACAAAAGCTTTTCTCACCCGACCCCTGGAGGGTCCTCCACTTTATTATGAGTGAATTTTTGATATCCAGAATTAAATTCCTGCCACCTCATACCATAGCATCAGGTGTTTGATCTTTCTGATCTGTGCTACTTCCTTGATAAGTACATTTTCCTAGGTTCTTACTCAAAGCAAAAAGTATAAGCTGAAGTGATTGGCATTTTAAAGAATTAGTCATCACACCAAGTTGTAAGGTACCTTGTGAGCAATGGGAGTCACCTCAAATACAGAAACACATTAGAAGCTTTGTCCCTTGCCAAGAGTACTTAGTCTTCAAAATGGAATCTTGAGGACTCCTTGTACCCTGCATGACCCTTCCTTTCAGGGGTTGTACTGGCAGATCATTTAAAGCCATCTAACTAAACTGCATAATATTATAATTACACTGTCACATTAGAAGATTTCACAAGAAATTAATGCAACACCATTTACCTCAGACAAGAGCTGTGGAGCTTTAGAGCATTCTCCTGGAGTGTACTTTTTCTACATCAAATCTGTCTTAAGAAAAAACAAAAGAAATCCTAAATCATAGTGCAAAGTACAATTCAAGGAACCAATTTTGCTGAAAGTTTTTCTGTTTTGTTTTTCTTAATTCAAGGATATTAAATTTCCTCTAGTGTCTCATAAACAGAGGACTGTTTCATTAAAATCATTAGAAAAATTATAAAGAGAAAAATAAAAACAAAGAAATGTGAAAATTCCATATCTTGAAAATATTCAGTAACCATCATTAGTCTCCATATAATTATGAGGTAGAAAACCAATTAATTAATTCTTTTGGGATCTCAAAACACAATGCGCTCTCTCCAGATACAACATAGAATTTTTTTTCATTTTCCAGGTTGCATGTGTGAAATTTAAATAACTATATCAACTTATGAGTTGCAGGAGAACAAAATCCACAGCAATGTCAAACAAGCAGTTAAATTTCAACAACGGATTAAGCCTTCTCATTCTTTCAAGCTGAGTCCTCTTAGCATCAATTTTAAGTAAACGAAATAGGAGGAATGTGCAAAAAATCATTTGCCCTTTTTAACCTTCCTAGTCTTCTTGTTTGGTTCTGACATCTGCCTCCCACATTCTTTGTATATCAACACTTTGTTATCCAATTATTCTTTTAAACCCAATACTTTTCTCATTTCCAACCACAGATCCATTAAGCTGTCTTCACATATTTACATTATAGCAATGAATACAGATGTTTCCACAAAAGGGCTCAATAATGTTAAGTCCATTGTTCCACTACCAAATCCAGATAGTGGGAAACTCCCTCTCCTACCACCACTGGCATCATGCTCAGGGTAGACACCACATTTATCTCTTTGGGTTGACTAGGAACTACATAGGCACCTCTCAAACTCTGTCTTCCTGGTAGTTATTCTATAAATACTTAACAATTATTACTGAACTCTTATTTTATTGAAGATATCTGGGCCACTATTCTACTTTGTTTGCAATGGAATTCATTTATTTATTTGTCTACACATTAATATTTATTGCCTTCCTTCTAAATGACACACACAGCTAAGCACTGAAAATACAAAGTTGCTCAAAATCATTTCTCTTGCCCTCAAGAAGTTTAGAGTATGGAAAAATAGTTCACAACATTATTTATTTAAATTTCCCCACCAAAACTCATTTTAAATTAAATTCATAGTATAAAATACTAAGAGATAAGATCAAATGTGACTGTGAAGAAGTGATTGGGTCATGAGAACTCCACATTTGTGAATGGATTAATAGAAACAGATCAATGGGTTACCATGGGCATGTCTTTGTTGTACAAATGAGCTCTTCAGCTTGCTTGCTCTTTTGCCTTGTGATGCCTTTCACTGTGTAATGACCTAGCAGGGAGGCCTTCACCAAATTAGAAACAGATGCCAGTACAGTGCTCTTGGGCTTCCAGAACCATGAGCTAACTAAATCTCTTTTCTTTATAAATTACCCAGTCTGTGGTATTGAGTTAGAGCAAAACAAAATAGACTAAGACAAAGGGCCACTTTTAAATATCAAATAGTTTTGAGTGCCACCCCTCATAGCAGAGTATTTAAACTTTTATAAGGGGAAATGTAGTACTTTAAGAAACAAATTTGTGAGGAGTGCAGCATTCTGCTGGCCTCCAGATCTTAGTTCCAGAAGCAGGAATGCTTCCACCAGGAGGCACAACAACGATTCCATTAAACTGGAAGTTAAGACTTCCCCCTGGCCACTTTGGGCTCCTCGTGCCTTTGAGTCAACAGGCTAAGAATGGAGTTATGGTGCTGGCTGAGGTTATTGATCCAGATTACCAAGGGGAAATTGGACTATTACTCCACAATGGGAGTAAGGAAAAGTATACCTGGAAAGCAGGAGATCCCTTAGGACGTCTCCTAGTATTGCCATGTCTTGTTATTAAAATTAATGGACAACTGCAACAACCTAATCCGGACAGATGGCAAATGTCTCAGACCCTCCAGGAATGAAGGTGTGGGTCACCCCTCTGGGTAAAGAACCAAGACCTGCCGAAGTGCTGGCTGAAGGTAGAGGAAATACAGAATGGGTAGTAGAAGAAGGTAGTTATAAGTACCAATTACGGCCACGAGACGAGTTACAGAAACAAGGATTATAATTGCTATAAATATTCTTGTTATTCCATTAAGAATATGTTTGTATATATATTTATATTTATATGTGCTGTATATATTTATATCTGTTAAGCAGATATCTCTATCTTATCTCCTCCCGTATTTCTCTATTATGTAATATAATACTGATGGGCTTTATATCAATACTTAAGTATTAGGAATAAGTATCACTCAGAAAGCCCTGCCTCCTATTCAGGGGAAGTGATTGGTGCGTTTCCGGTTGTACATGCGATAGCTTTATCCTATTAGGCGAGATTTTTTATATTGTTATTGTATTTATGTGAAGATTAATAGGATTTAAAAAGACAGGGTTAGGAGTCAAGTTGACAAGGGGTGGACTTGTGATAGTCAGTCTAGGTTGTCAACTTGACCTGATCATGACGCACCCAAGATTATGTGATTTTGGGTGTGTAACAGCAGATTAAACAGAAAGCCCTGCCCTGAATGTAGGCAGCAGGATTCTGATAGGTGTGGACTTAGATAAAAGAGGGAGAAGCCGAGTAGAGTGTGTGCGACTCTTTCCTAGGAAAACGCATCTGCTCTCACCTGAGATCGTCGGCCGCCGGCTTCGCCTTTCTCTGAAAAGCTTCTTGATCTTCTCGGCCTCCAGCTCTTGGAACTGAAACTTCATCATCGTTTCTCTGAAGAGCTTCCTGATCTTCACGTCTTGGACTGGGACTGAATTAGTGGTTGCTCCGATCCTAAGACTCCAGCTCTTAGACCGTTCAACCAGCTACTGGTTCCTCTGACTCTCCATGTGCAGTCAGAACCTGGGACTACATTGCTTCAAACTGTAAGCCCATCTGATAAATCCCTTTTTTCAAATATACTCATTCTGTGTATTCTGTTAATCTAGAGAACCCTGTCCAATACAGTAGTAAAACCAAAGTTACTTTGAAATCATTAAATCTCTTTAAACTGATTGACATTTAAGTAATCATAGTGTCTAGGCATTTATAAAATGAGAGTAGAAAGTGTGTGAGAAATGTAATTTATTTGTCGAGAGGGTTAAGGGCCTAGTTTTTTTTTTTTAATTGGGTTCTAGATTTCAATTTCAGTGGGTCTATCTACTTACCAAATGACATTTGACAAAGGTGTCAACCTCTTCAAAACTATTTTTATTCAATTAAAAATGGCCAAAATAATAATCTCTGCTCTCAAAAAGCATATAGTATACTCAAAGAGACATATAGTGGCCATAAGATTTAACAATAAGACCCACTCGAACATCTGTCAGGGCAAGTGCTATGTATCACTTGGCAGGCTGATGCAGAGTGGCCTGAGAATTTCTAACCCTGGCCCAGGGATTTCCAGAAGAAAAGTCCGCCTTATAATAGATGCAACTCTCATACACCGTGCATCTTACCCTGACAAGAACAGTTTAAACTCTCTTTATGAATGAAACATCTGGCAACTGACCTGGACTGGATACAGAATATGAAAGGGAGAAGAATCCCCCAAATTCAGAATGGTCTCTAACAAGACAGCCACCTGGATTGTATCTGGCCCATGCCACCAGCCTGTTCCTACTACTCATCTTGTAAGGCCACTGTAAGAATAAACTGGATTATTTTGGCAGTACCGGGATTGAACCCAGGGGCATTCTACCTCTGGGCTACACCCCCAGCCCTATTTTTTTTATTCTTTATTTTGAAACAGGGTCTTAAACTGTTTGACTTCAGTGTCTAAGACTTATCTCTGATGCAAATTGGACTGAAAGGGAGAAGCCACCCCTGGGAAAGCTGATTAAGGGGGACCACCCAAAACCCTAGAACACAACATAGCGTTATTGTTAGAACTGGATAAGATAACACATGAAAATCATGAGGAGACTACAGTATATATGTTGACTTAGATCACTGATTTCTTTTAAATTTCCTATTATTATGTCTTCAGACAACATCTGGGAAGTACTTGGGAGTCTAGGAAATGGGGAATTGACACAAGGTTTTTCTCTTTTTCCTCCATTTGGGCATGAGTGACAAAAGTCCTGTGTCTGAAAGAAAGATACCAGCTTCCAAAGAGCCCATGGTGGATGGTAGTTTTGCCAACAATAAACATCCCTAATTGTAGAGAGGAATGAATAGTAATCTCCAGGAGAACACAGACTTTTTGTTCTACTATTGTTTGGACTGCACTATGTATACCCAATGAATGGTGATTGAACTCATTAACTATTGCCAAAATTTGAGGATAAGGTAGAGAGAAGAAAAGCCATTTCAAATTCTATATTCGTAGGTAAAGAGCCACACAAAACTATTTTATCTAAATCTGGAGAAATGCATAAAGGAATTGGATTTTCCCCAGGATGTAGAGCAAAATTCAGACTACCTCCCCGAACTGCTCATTCCTCAGCTTCATTCCAAAGCTTTGACTGTGCCACATATCCCCAACCACAATATTTTAAGGCCTGTATCTTTCCTCTCTTTTCTTTTATTTTTACTAACCCATGCCAATAGTTTAGTTTAAAAAAAAATAAAACGTAGACTTTAGTTCATCAGGGCAACCCTAGAAAATACAACTTTAACAATTGAACCATCAGCCAGTACACAAAATCTCCAAAGGAAAAAAAATAAAGTCAGCTAAACACTTGAGAAGGGCAGACCTGAAAGATAAGATCTTAAATCTTAAAATATGGATGAACTCATTTTATGAAAAATAGATGAATACTATGAAGTAGTGATAAAATGGGATTCATTTTCGATAACAACACACTATGACCTTAAAGTTCCCATCTCTGCTTCACTTTCTCAGAATACACAACAAACAGCACTTAAAAATGCATTTAACTCCTCTCCAGAGAGTATTAAACTTTTAAAGCATTAAAGAGTGCCTGCCAAAGAAAAGGAACTTACATACAACTTGAAGATTAGTAGTTGTCTTCCTGCTGAATTATAAGAAGCAAATTTTCACTTCTCTTCACTCATATTGCATTCAACATACCCGTGAATTAATTCACCACAATATCTCACATTGAAAATTCTGGATGGTATGACATTTCTTCCTTCTGTAGTCAGCGATGAGGGGGTTACAGTAAGAATTTCTCCTATTCATCCCATCCCCACTTTGGTACAAAGGTCTTAAGAAGGTCGCCCGCTAAAGCTATAACTAGCAAAATCTAAAGAAAATAAATGAATTTAGCCTTCTGCAGTACCGGCTTCCTAAAATATCGTTGATGGAAACTGGGATGTTTCCTATCTCTCTTTTAAGAATTTCTCAAATTTTCACTGAAGGTCATCGAGATGACTTATAAATCCAATGGAAGCTAGCATATGTTCTCTAGAAACATCACAGTAACAAAACTTGCAAACCAAAGAGAAAGCTAATAAAGAGTTTGACTTAGTTTACAACTGAGGCATTTTGTGAAGTAGAAGGAATTCTGACTCCACTGTTCCTTATTGACAGGGAAATATACCAAATGAATCAGAACCTCTCTGGGCAGGGTCTGTGTCAGTATATTTTAAAAGCTCCTTGGGAGATTTTAATACCAAGCCCTTAACAAGTGTTCAGTAGTGATATTGTTAATTGGAATCATTTATTAAAGCTCTCAATAATAGAAAGGAGACCAGTAGAGTAGGAGTAGGGGGTTAGGGGAGGGAGAATAGGAGAGAAAGGTGAGATACTGGGGAATAAAATTGACCAGATTCTGTTATGTGCATGTCTGAAAATGTCACAATGAATATTACTATTATGTACAATTATAATGTGCCAATAAGCCAGGCATGGTGGCACACGCTTGTAATCCCAGTACTTTGGGAGGTAGAGACTGCAGGATCGGGTTCGCGGCAAGCCTCAGCAATCTCTCACTCTCTGTCTCTCTCTCTCTCACTCCCTCCCTGTCTCTCTCTGTCTCTCTCTCTTTCTACCTAGTGAGGCCCTCCGGAACTACGTGAGACCCGGTTTAAAAATAAAGTATAAAAAAATAGGGCCAGGAGTGTAGCGCGGATATAGAATTATTATGTTTTAGGTTATTATTATTATTATTAGGTTATTATTTACTATTATAAAATTATTATGTTTTATTATTATTATGTTTTAGGTTCCATTACTGGTGTTCTATGGTATATTCCGTGCGTAGCGTTTCACGGTTTAGCCACTGGGATCTGTCTGTGTAGAGCTGTGCGCATTTACGTGCTCGACTATGCGTTGTCTCGGACAAACCCAGGCCGCCCATCGATTGTGTGATGTCACTTATGAAACACAATATCAAGGTGGCTTTTGCGTGGGAAGGGTTGTGTGGTTTCGCTGATATGGTCTCGTTTGTCTAAAAGGTTAGAATGGTTCAGTTATTGTGACCTACAGCTGATCTTTTTAAATCGTGTGTTAGACGATATGCGTTCTCTTTCACATACTCTGCTCCATTCGGTTGTACACGTCTCTCATATACACGTCACTCCGTTCGGGGCCATATTGCCTGTGTAACACAACCTATTTCAGGTCTACATTGTATACAGGGATTGATGCTTAGCTATTATCATCTACGTTAGGTATCACAGCACACTTTCTCTCGCACTCACACGCATTGCTCTACTCTGGAGCAATTACGTCACATCACGTGTGGACGTGATACAACCGGTCCCTTGTGGATAAGTGTGGTCTGGTGATTGCATTGGACAGGGTTTCACTGGATTAACAGAATTCACAGAATGAGTATATCCTCTGCAAAAGGGACTTATCAGATGGGCTTACAGTTTGAAGCACTGTCGTCCCAAGTTCTGACTGCACGTGGAGGGTCAGAGGAACCAGTAGCTGGTCGAGCAGTCTAAGAGCTGGAGTCTTAGGATCGGAGCAACCACTAATGCAGTCCCAGTCCCCCGACGGGAAGATCAGGAAGCTCCTCGGAGAAACGACGGTGAAGTTTCAGTTCGAAGGGCCGGAGGCCGACGCGCTCCGACGAGGGCAGAAGCTCAAGAAGCTCTTGAGAGTAACGGCGAAGTTCCAGTCCTATGAGCCGGAGGCCGACGAGCTCGGGCGAGAGCACAGGCGTTTTCTTCGCAGAGAGTCGCGCGGCACTCCCCGCCGCTTCTCCCTCTTTTATCCAAGTCCTGCACCTGTCAAAATCCTGCTGCCTACATTCAGGGCAGGACTTTCTGTTTAATCGGCAGTTACATACCCAAAGTCACATGATCCTGGGTGTGTCATGATCAGGTCCAGTTGACAACAGGATTGACTCTCACAGTCCTGCTACGATGACCCGCGTCTTAACATCGTACCTCTATGTCATGTATTTGTTCGTCTACAGGCTATCTCAGAGATCTCTCCACTCTCCTTCCTATTGTATTATCTGAGTACCACAATACATTTCAGGTGTATTTTGTGCATGTGGTAAATCGTCACCTGCCATGATGTATATTTGTAACACTGTACGGAACTTACGAATGAGACCATTCTCCCTCCCACGCACCTCTGCTAAACGTTGTGGTGTGGGATGTCACGTGTGGACCACAATACATTTCCGGTCAATTCTGTGTGCAGGGTTGCATGCTTTAGCTCTTAGGGTCGAGAGCTGTGAGGATCAATACCCGGAACCAGGTATGTATGTTACCTATCAGGTACTACGTTCCCTCACCCACATCACTCCCTTCCATTGCAGGTTCTATTGCCTGTGCGAAACAATACATTTCAAGTCGATTTCTGCGTGCAGGGTTGTTGCCAGGTTTAGCTATTACGATCGACAGCTGCAACATTGCATGGTTTCCATTACACCTTACCTCTCCTGCACACACGTCTCCGTTCCGTTGTGGGTGTTTTTTTTTTTTTTTCCGCGTCACCTACGTGATGCCATATGTTTCGGGTCCGTTTCAGGTATAAGGTGTGTATGGTTTGGCTATGATGACGTATCGTTGTATCACTTTACACATAAGTTACGTTTTCCACCATGGGCTCTTTCCCTCAGAAACATGGCTCCGTTCTTCGGTGGGTACTACAAGGCATTTCGGGTCTTTGTCGCGTGGCGCGTGTGCTTGCTGTTCCTCATCATTGTGTTTCTGCGGTCTTTGAGATTACACTTTCTCACCGACGCGTCACCTCATGACGTTGTATTAACATGCTACCCAAGTGCTGCTCCAATACCTTTCAGGTCCATCTTACGTATAAGGGTTCTGCAAGGTAGAGACTACGATCCGTAGTTGGAACATCTTGCGTACATGCCATATTTGAGATTATGCTTTCTCCCACACACGTTGCTCCGTTTTGCTGTATGCTATAACGCCCCTGGGTTCAATCCTCGGTACTGCACAAAAAAAAAAATAATGTGCCAATAAAAATTAATAAAAATGCTCTCAATGAGCTAGGTAATGTTTTAAAAATGCTTGTATTATAATTTTCAATTATTTAATATGTCTGTGAGACCTATATCATTTTCATTATGTTATAGGCAATGAAACCAAAGCTCTGAGGGATATTGACCAAGATCACAAATAGTACAAGATTATATTAAAATTCAAATCTAGAATTTTTGATCCCAAAGTCTATGCTTTAAACTTTCATTTGCTTATAAATGTTTAATTTTTATGGTAAAATATACTAAAGCTTTTATTGTCAGTTTTGTTAAAGCTGGGAATTATGTTTCTCAGAAACTTTGTTCTGTCTGGTGTTCAGTCAATGTTAGCCAGAAGAGGCATTTGCATGTTATTTGAAGGAGGAGAGAAAGGACAGAATCAAAATACCACGGTATTACTCTCTGAATGTCTTCATCACTCTTTAGATATGTCTACTTGATGGGTTTTAGTGTTTCTTTCTTTTCTTTGAACTCTACCCTGTTCTTCTTATCCAGTTGCTGGCTCCACTGACCAAGAGAGCCACTAGCTAAAACACAGAGACAAGAGCTTCTTAGGGACTCCCCCTCCAGCCCTGCCTTCCCCATCCCACCTGGGCTGTGGATGTACTTGGCATTTCAGATCAAATTGTTAGTAACTGGCAGTGTCTCAGCCTTCAGTGGCTCTATATCCTTGTCAACATGTGGAAATGCCAGTCTTTTTGTTTTTCACTATTCTCATGTGTATAAAAATTTATCTGAGTGTTGTTTTCATTAGCATACCTGTATTAGGCAGCTCTCTGTCACTATAACAAAATCCCTGAGATAATAACTTACAAAGAAAAAAATGTTTATTTTGGCTCACAGGTTTGGAGCTTCCAGTCCCTGATCAATTGGCCCTGTTGCCTTGGACCTGTGGTAAGCAGCACATTAGGACATGAGCATGTAGCAGAGAAAACTCCCTCACATCATGATCCAGGGAGCAAAGAGACAAAGAAGAACCGGCTCTAGGGTCCCATATTCTCCTTTGGAGGCATGACCCAATGACCTAAGGATCCCCCACCAGGCCCCACCTCTGAAAGTTTCCATCACCTTCCAAAAGCTCTACCCTGGAACCAAGCTTTTAAAACAAAGTTTCCCAAACTTATTGGTTTACTGGCGCCATTACAGAAAAAATTACTCAGTGCCCCCCTGGGCACTTCCACTACCCCCTTAGTTTTGTTTGACACCTGAGGCTGCTATCACCCACCTGCATCATTTCAGTGCCCCCCTTCCCAAGGCAGTATCAAAATCTGTATTTGTCAAATTTCTCCAGAGTAACCAAATTCACAGGATGTGTATATTGCAAAAGGAAATATGTCAAACTGGCTTACACTCAGAAGTGGTACAGTTCCAAGTAGCTCCCTGTACCTGGAGAGCCTGAGGAATCAGCAGCTGGTAGAGCAATCCAAGAAGCTGGAGCCTTAGAACAGGAGCAACCAATTATGCAGTCTTGGTCAAAGACAGAAACACCTGGAAGCTCCCCAGAGAATTGTTGGTGAGTGTCTGGTTGGAAGAGCGAAGGAGCTGAAGTCTAGTATCCCCAGGTGAGAGCAGATGTACCTCTACTCAAGAAAAATCAAACTTGCCTTCACGCTGCTTCCTCTCCTTCCACCCCTGTTCCACCCGGGTCCCCAGCCCATTGGACAGTGCCGCCCACACTCAGGGTGGGACATCCCCTTCAATCTGCAGTTCCACATGCCAATGATCTCATCAACACACCTGAAGTCACCTATCCTAGGTGTTTCTCACAAGTTCAGTCAAGTTGACAATCCAGAGTAACCATCCCAAGTCCACTGCTTGTCAAGTTGACACCCAATCATGTCTCCTTAAATCACACTTAATCTCCAAATAAATGCAATTACAATATAATCATATCACCTAACATGATATAACTATCCTGTGTACAACCAAAAATGCACTAATTACTTCCCCTGAATTCCTATTCCAAAGTTTTCTGAGCAATGCTTACTCTTCTCCTGACATCCCTCAAACTTAAATACATAATGTAGCATTTAGGTACTGATATTGAGTCCATCAGTATTATGTTACAAGATAGAGGAATAAGGGGAGAAAGAAAACAGAGATATCTGCTTAATACATGTATATATAGGTACAAACATTCTCTCTCTGTGTGTGTGTGTGTGTGTGTGTGTGTGTGTGTGTGTGTGTGTGCATGGCACTGGGGATTGACCCTGGGGATTGAATCCATTCTACCTCAAAACTACATCCCCAGCCCTATTTTATTTTTTACTTTGAAACAGGGTCTTGCTCAGTTGCCAAGGCTGGCCTTGAATTGCAATCCTCCTGTCTCAGCGTCCCCAGTACTGGGATTACAGGCATGAGCCACCACACCCAGCTCAAACATATTCTTAACAAAATAGGAAAACAATACTCACGGCAATTACAGTCCTCGTTTTCTGTAACTAGTCACATGGCTGTAGTTCGTATTTATAAATGTCTTCTACTACCCATTCTGTATGCTCTTTACCTTCAGCAAGCACCTCAGTGGGTCTTGGCTCTTTACCTGGAGGGGCGACCCAGGTAAAGGGTCATTCCCGAAGGGTGTGAGACATTTGCCATCCAGCCTGCATTAGGTTGTTGTACTTTCCCTTTGACCTTAATAACAGGACATGGTAAAACTATGAGACTCCCTAAGGAATCTCCTGCTCTCCAGGTTGCGGGGACAGGAAGCAAAAATTTTGGTAGTGGGTCACTAGGGGTAATGGTGGGTGGTACCATTCCCATTTCCACCCCTTGATTCCTGGATCCATGAATTTTAGCTATAGGGAAAACAGTACCATGTTGAATAATATATATGAAATGCATGATCAGATCTTTTGCTGGGTTTTTCTTTTTATCATGTTAACTTGTAGGTGATCTTTTATATATTAAAGATATATATGAAAGATGTACAATATGAACATGGGCTCTTTACTGATTTTATGTTCTATAAATATCTTCTCTGCCCTATATAAAGTTGTTACTTTTATAAAATCAACTTTATGAATCCTTTTTATTACATTAAAGCTTTTGCTTTTTCTATTTCAAGCCATGACTGTATTATCTGGAGAGTTTATTGTCTTAGTTTTCACATTTCCATCTATAATCCTCCTGGGATTTATTTTTGCATATGCTGTGAAATAGGGATCAAATTACATTTTTCTTATATGCTACCATACTGTTCAAACACCTTTTATTGAAAAGCCTGTTCTGTCCCTAGAGCTCTGCAGTACCAACTTCTTCATAAATAAATTTCAATATATGCTCGGGGCTTTTCCTGAGCTTTCATTCCTAGTACATTGATCTATTAGTGTATCCTTGTAGGAATAGCATACTTTCTTAATTACTATAGATTTTTTTTAAAAAAATCCCTGTCATCTGATAGAGCAAGTCTTTCCTACTTATTCTTCATCTAATGAGTCTTAACTAATTTTGGCTTTTTTACACTTACATATAAATTTTAGAATTAACATGTCAAGTCACCTACAAACACAACTTAAGAAAATGCTCATGTGATTTGACAGGAATTGCACTAAAACTGTTAACCAAGATAGGGTGACAACATTGCATCTTTTATTGCATTGACATTGTTCATTTATTCCATTTAATTTCTCTCAACAATGTTTTATATTTGATTCAAAAGGGTCCAGTACAGTTATTGCATTTATTCTTTAGGACTTCACACTTTTCCATACTACTGTAGATGGTAACTTAAAAATTATATTGTCTGGATGTTATTATTGATATATAGAAAGACATTTGCCTTTTCATATTAATCACATTGATCTTGCATTCAGAAAACTTTCTGAAGCTACACATTAAATCAAATAATTGTCGATTCTCTGGGGTTTTCTAGATACAAAATATATCATTTGAAGATAATGACAGCTTATTTCTTCTTTCTAATCTTTATACTATTTTTTCTTGTTTGCCTTGCTTACAGTCCTGTCTAGGTCCTCCAGAACAATGTTAAAAAGAAATATTCTAGATTTCATCTTTACCTTATATGAATCTTTATGATTCATGAATTTTAAAATTATGATTATGAATTTTAAAATAAAAAGTTATTCATATATATAATTCATAATTATAAAATCCATACATATTCTACTAGATACACACAAACACATACATACATACACACACACATGTGAACCAACTAAAACAGTGCCAAGTAAAAGCAAGGGTTAACCGTGTTACATGTAAGTAGCTGATGAGAAGAATGTGCTGCTTCATGCAGAGGGTCCATCATAACCAGTTCAAACTGAGACAAATCTTCAAGCACAACTCCAAGAGAGAATAGCCCCATTGCAGCTGTCCACCTCAAAACGCCACTAAGAGTCTGTCTAGTTGTCTAATTTATCTGAGTGCCTACTGAGCAGCTGGGCCCATGCCATTTGCAATAATAGGTCTCTTCTTTCAGCAACAAAAATAAGGTAGGAATCAGCTTTGCTCTTTGCCTGTTCCAATATCTTTCTCATTCTGCGGTAAAAACTTGTAGAACATTGGAAAAACAATATAATTTCATTTAAGAAGTACCCAAGACTCTGGCTTTATATTCAGTTTTCTGGCAAACCTAATAGTTTCCAAAGAGAAAAGGTGAAAAGCAACAAGTTCAATGTTGAAATTCAAAGCCAAGTTGTCCAGCTTCAAATGTAAAATGAGGGTTATCTTGTACATTTGTAGGGAGGATTAAGTGTGGTACTTTGTTAATGCACTTTCCACAAGTCTTGGTACTTTGGTCCAAAGAAGACTTGGATTTAAATACCAACCGTGACATTTTCAGTCATTGAACTTTGCAAAAATCATCTACATTCTGCCTCCGTGTTCTTATTTGTGGACTGAGGATAATATCTACCTCACCAGCTTGTCTAGAGTAATTAGAGAGCACATTTAAAGTACCTTCCTCTCATGGTCACTGAAGAATGGTCCCATTTCAAAGACAAAGAAAGAGACTCAGAGAGTTAAGTGGCCAATAGCTACTATATGAAAAGGAAAGAACTGTGCTTAAAATAGAATGCAATTTTCATGAACATCTATTCCAATACTCTTCTGAAGGACAATACTATTTTTTGCATTTATGAACAACAGCTTTTAGTATGAAAAATATAGTGAATTCCATTCAAATTGTTCCAAATGATTCAGCAATCATTTTTTGACTCAAAGACTCCATTAGCGCACCAATTTTTGATGTATAGGAATATAATATAATATGGAATAATATAATATGGAATATAATATAATGTAATATGGAATGTTAATATTATGCTGAAAGATTTATTGTTCTTATAAGAATTTATTGCATTCAGAGGTCATAGGCCACACAGAGACTATGTGGACATTAGCTATTGAGCTGAGTGTGTACTAAAAACACTAGAGTCCTGAAAGTTCCGGGATCTAAAGAAAATCTCAATATCAGCTTGTTTGTTTTTCTTTTGTTTCTTCCTTATAAAGTCATGCACAATCTGAAAATAAAACAGTTAATTGAAGCATATCAGTTAAGCAGGAGCTGAGTTCAATAGACTTCAAAATTGTTCAAAGTGCTATACAAAGTGCTTAACAAAGATTATTGAAAGAGGAGACTTAACAGCTAATTGAAAAGATGGCTAAAAATGTTCTCAAGCACAAAGAAAATTTTCTCTGTTTAATATATTCTTAGCTGTGAGATTACAACAATCTGTAGGGCTTTCAAAATGAAACCCAAAATAAGGTTTCCTGATTGAGCAATTAAATTGTAACCAGCACAGTGATGATCAGACATTTATATTTTTTTTCGTTTGCTGAGAAGACCATCTGGTTAACTCAGAGCAGGTGAATTGAGCTAATATCTTTTCAGAATGAGAAGGGACTGTGCGAATCAGCCGCCCTTCACACCTGGTTGCTCAGGACCCTCATTTCTATGACCTTTCACCTCCCTTCCAGGATCCAGGGCCAGAGAACCTCATGATTTCATTATAGCAAATTAGGTGTCACAAGCTGCTGTGATCTGCCAGCCAAGTTTAACAGGGACATTGCAAATCTTTTGCTACTCTCCAAGAAATCAATAGTGCCTCCCTCTGCAGCAGGATCCTGAGCTCAGATCACTTTGTCACATTTCAAAGCAAATGACACAGCATGTGGAAATGGCTGACAGACAAAAAGCAAAGGGGTACAGAAGTACCTAGAGTGGCCCATCCAAGGGGGAGAAATTAAGGTCCTGTAAAGGAATTTATAATTATACTCTCACTTTCTGTCTTTCAGATGGGCATTCAGTGTCTTTCACATTTTCATAAATCAGAAAATTGCACCCTTAGGATTTCAAATTATAAAATGTCTGCTCATTGGCAATTCATTTTGAGGTGGAGGAGTCTATGTAAGCAGAAGTAAATAATTCATATGGTCTGGTGACCTACCTGGGCACAGTTTCAGAATATACAGAAGCCATTCTGTTTTTCCCTGTAAATTATAATGATTATATGAAGATTGTAGCTATTACAGCCATTGGTCTTATTATGATTTCCAATTCATAGTTGAACTTGTGATAACAAAGTAAAATCTTCTGAATGATTTTATGGAGATAGAAAAATTTGATTTAACCTCCATCCCTCACCTTAACCTTCAAAGAATCATCTTGTGTGGAGGTAAAGAAAGAGAAATAGTAAAATTATGGGTTAGCAAATTATGGACCACAGATTAAATCTGAGCCACTGCTTGTTTTGTAAATAAAGTTTTATTGGACAATGGCCACTGTCATCATATAATCTTCATAAATTAGGTAACAATAGAGATGGCATCTTTATTGTCTGAAAAGTGCCCCAGTCCACCAGGTCTTATAAATTATTTACCTCTATAGACGTAGACTTTTCTATGTTATTTGTTCACATAGCACTTATAGTTACTTTCTGGCTACACCAGCAGAGTTGAGTAATTAAGATAAAGATCACATGAATTTCCAAGCCCAAAATATACTATCTAAGCCTTACAGAAAAATGTTTGAGGGGTCCTGGTTAGAGGAATTCTGAATTTATGTATCTTTCCCTTTGTGCAAATAAAAATGGCCAAATCCCAACTCAGATAGCTAGGCTCTATATTAGGACAGATATTACAGAATTATTTTAGGAGGATGGGGTAGAAGATCACCAAACAGCTTAGAAGAAGTAAAGTTGGAAATAGAAGCACAATATATTGTATTCCAACCTTTTAACAAGCTCAGTGCTAGGCTCTTTACACACTATATTGGTTTTCTGTTGCTGCTGTAATAAATTACCAGAAACTTCGTGGCTTAACACATCAAAAACTTGTTATCTAGCTGGGCGTGGTGGCGCACACTTCTAATCCCAGTACTTTGGGAGGCGGAGACCGGAGGATCCAGGTTCACGGCCAGTCTCAGCTCTCTCTCTCTCTCTCTCTCTCTCTCTCTTTCTCTCTCTCCCTCTCTCTCTCTCTCTCTCTACTTAGTGAGGCCCTCCACAACTTCGTGAGACCCGGTTTCAAAATAAAGTATAAAAAAAAAAATAGGGCCAGGGATGTAGCACGGAGGTAGAACGCCCCTGGGTTCAATCCCCAGTACTGAAAAAAAAAAAAAAAACTTGTTATCTTCTAGTTCTAAAGGTCAGGAGGTCAGAGTGGGTCTCTGCAAGTTAAGGCATCTGCAGACCTGCCCTTCTTTTTTCTTCTGGAGGTTCAGTGAAAACTGTTTTCTTGCTTTTGTGAAGCTACTCACTTTCCTTGGTTGACTTCCATCTTCAAAAGCAGCAGTGACTTGTGGAGACTTTCTCAGACCAGAGAATTCACTTATGGATTTAAGGGTGATATTTAGATACCTTTCCAAATGAATTGTCCAGTCTGATGTGTTGGCTCTATTTTGGACACGGTAGAGAGTGGTGCAATTATTAATTCTATTTCATTCATAATATTTTTTTAGAAGTTCTCAACTAATCCTTTCTTATCCTTAGGGAGTTGAGTTTTTTTAAATGTCCCTTCTCATACTATTAGGGAGAATTTCATTAAACATAGGTTAAGAGACCCAATTGTGATCTTCTGTACAGTCATGGTATTTTCTCCAGTTACATGAGGGAAGAGGCATGAACTTACAAAATTGTGCCCCCCAATAAAGGATTAATTCCATAAAATTTTTTTTTTTTGCGGTACTGGGGATTGAACGCAGGGGCATTCTACCTCCGCGCTACACCCCCGGCCCTATTTTTTATACTTTATTTTGAAACCGGGTCTCACGAAGTTGCGGAGGGCCTCACTAAGTAGAGAGAGAAAGAGAGAGAGAGAGAGAGAGAGAGAGAGAGAGAGAAAGAGCTGAGGCTGGCCGCGAACCCGGATCCTCCAGTCTCAGCCTCCCAAAGTACTGGGATTACATGCGTGCGCCACCACGCCCGGCCTTAATTCCATAAAATTTTTGAGGCATCTCTAATATTTTGTTTTGAACATTTTTATTTTAAAATAATTTTAGTTATACAAATAATTAAAATAATTTAGTTACAGAAATTTTACCTAGCCATAGTATAATTATTAAAACCAAGAAATTAACATCAAAATGGCCCTACCAACTAGTCTAGAAACTATAGTCACATTTTGTCAATTATCCCACTAATGCCATGTGCTGGCCCACAATCTAATCCAGGAGTCCACAGCACAGTAGGTTGCCATGACTTCCTACTCTAAATACAGGATGGCTTCTGTGTCCTTCTGTTCCTCATGACCTTGACATTTAAAGAATAGAATGTCCCTTTGTTTTGGAGTTTGAGTTTTTTATTACATTCATATTTGGCAAGAATATCACAAAAGTATTATTTTCAGAAGTGATGCCATGCCCCTTCAAAACACATCATATTAGAAGGTACAGAATATGGATATGATTTATTTCTGGTGATGTTAAATTTATTACTTTATTAAGGAAATGTTTGCCAGATTTCTCCACTATAAAGATACTGCTATTTTCCTGTTGTAATTAATAAGTACTTTTGGAAAAGTTCCCTTGAGACCACAGAGTATTCTATTTCTCTTCATAATTTTGTTTATTAACTTTAGCATCCATCTATGTTTCTTCTTACCTGCAACAATTATTACTATAGTGTCTGCCAACGAGTGATTTTCTATTTCCATCATTTCTTCTGCTTTAACCAGAATTATCATGCAAAGAAAATCTGTTCCTTCTCCCGCATTTATTCAATTAAGTACTTATACCCTATGGATATTTATTTTATTCTAAGTTTTATACCATATTACCATAATTGTTTATTGTTCTCAAAGTGTGCCAGATTTGGCCTTTAAAAGATGCTTGTATAGACTCCTATGTTCTTTCCACAAATCTCCATCATTTTTTGAGTGCTTCATTATTTCCTAGCATGACAAATTATTCCAGTGTCATTTTTGTATTGTCACTACCACAGCCATGGGCTCAAAAATTTCATTGGTAATAGGTTGTCATTGTTCAAACTATTTTGTTGATAGAGCTAGCATATGTATATATAGAGAGAAATGTAAATGTATATGTATTCTCTATACATATATACATGTAAATATACATTTATGCAAATATGTATATTATATGTACATATATTCTTTTAAGTATATATCTATACATATAGTGCTATAGTTTGTATCTTAATAGATCAGTTCAAAGGCCCTGTGAAGGCTTGGTCCCCAGTCTTGGGCAGTATTGGCAGGTAGTATTGGCAGAATTGGCAGAGCCTTTAAGAG
The DNA here is from genome assembly GCA_004027185.1 of Glis glis. NCBI lineage: Eukaryota > Metazoa > Chordata > Mammalia > Rodentia > Gliridae > Glis > Glis glis. Next base: position 22,070 of record PVJS01011036.1, read on the forward strand.
ATAGCGCAGTTGGAAGAAATTAGGTCATTGGGTCATGCTTTTGAAGGTAATATTGGGACTCCAGCCCCATCCTCTCTCCCTCTCTCTTTGCTACTTGGCTGCCATGAAGTGAATGAGTTTCCTTTGCCGTGCACTCCCACCATGATGTCCAGGGCCACCACAGCCCAACAGCAATGGGGCCACGCAACCATGGATTAAAATGTGAGTCAAAAAAACTTTACTCCTTTTTAAGTTGATTCATCTCAGTTATTTGTTGCAGTAAAAGAAAGATGACTAAAACATACATAAACTTATACATTTTTAGTGTATACATTTATATATTTTATTAGGCTTCTCCAGAGAGACAGAAACAATAAGATAAATTAGATAGATGAATGATAGATAGATGATAGATAGATAGATAGATAGATAGATAATAGAATAATTGGGTCACACGATGATCACATCTGAACATTACTTAGTTTGCCCAATCTGCCTTCCTATGTCATTTTAATCTACCTCAATAGAGTGTTAATTAACAGCTCTAGGAACAAAAAAATGATAGCTATGTTCAATGAGCAGTTAGATAATGCTGAATTGCTAAGTGTCCAGTTCTAGTCAATCATAAATGCTACCATTACTATGCTCAAAATAGTTTGCACTGTAGATAGCTAAGTATAATATGAGTTAAAACTTCCCCTAATGCGTGTTATATTGAAAGAGAACCTTGAATTTCTAAACACAAATATGCACTGTATCTGGGATTTAAGTTAGTTTATAGAACAGCCAAGATTCTGAAAAAGCCATCACTGGGCTATACTTAGGGAATCTTCAACAAACATCTATGACTGATACACACATACACAAATATATGTACTCTTAAAATGATGTATGCAAATAAATATTAAAATAATATTTATAACAAATAAAAAATGATTAGTAAATACAGTATATTCCCCCAAAGTCTATGAATAAAACTGTGTGATTTGTCATGTGTTACATTTGAAAACTTTGCTTTCAGAACTTTCCTTAGTGAATAACAAACAAGTGTTCAATATCCAACCAGTACTTATCAAATTACCTTTGAAAAAAGTAAATAAATTAATTAGTTCATTCAGCAAAAGGCTTGCAAAGAAGGAAACTGAATATCACAAGAAGAATGAATACTAAGAATAATAAGCATTGTAATGCTGATTGCAAGCACTAACCAATAGCAACAATAACTTGGTTTTTAAATTTTTAAAGTATTTTTTGCTGAAAATTTTTGAATGTCCATATCTTAGGAAATTTCCTTTTAATCACTGGTAGCTGCCAAAACCTACACATCATTCTTCATACATTTTTTTTGTAATCCAGTAAGTGAAAATAATCATACCCACAGACACATGCAGACAGACAGACAGACAGACAGACAGACACACACACACACACACACACATACACACACATACACGGCCTCAGAAATCATTAAATCAAAGCAAATCTGAAGTTCTTTCTAATTTGAGTATCTGTAAAAGTGCATTAAAATTTTAAAAGATAATGATTTCTTGGGATTTATGGGTTACATTGTGACATTCACATTCTTGTAACTGGCCCTCATTAGAGGAAACCAGGATGTGCAAAGAAAACTATTCTTGGCCTGGTTTCCCAGGGAACCAAGGTGTATGAATTTTCTGTGTCAATCTGTTTCTATCAAAACCATTTGATCTCATGAGCACAAAGTAAAGTTAATTAAAATTAGGAAGATAAATTCAAACTAAGCAGATTTTCATGCATTTGAAATGTCCCATGGTTATTAGGCAATTTCAGTGACTAGCTTTCTAGTTTCATGGCTTAGAATTTTTCATTGATTAAAGCCTGTGGTCAGAGATACCACCTATAATCATGCTACTTGTGTACTGATCATTACCAGCAGGAATAGGGGGCACTATTCATTTTGACTATAGAAGCATGGTGCTGATAGGGTTGTATGTTGTACAACACAACCAAGCCCATATACGGAGAGCTGGTAATCTGATAACATCACCCAGCAGAAATAAAATATGCAAAAAAGAATAACCATGACATCATAAAGCCAGCTCATCCAAGAGAGAAAAAAATGAAAAAAAGTATTTTTAGAAAAATCTGAATAAACCAAATATTCAAAACCAAAAATACAGACTTTAAAAAGGGTCCAATATACAACACAATTATCTATAAGTTGATCTTATAAACCAGCTTTGAGTATTTTAAAGGAACTAATTTATTACTTCAAATGCTAGTTTCAACTGGTTTTCAAAATATGTTTATTTGTACATTTAACAAAAATCAATTGAACTTTTCCATGTGTTCTTATATCATATATAACAAGCACAATCAGAAATAAACCTTATTTAAGGCACTATTCACTATTTTTATACTTTTATTGGTGTATTATAGTCTCACATCATAATGTAGTTCATAGTGAAAGTGACATACAAGCACACAGCACTTGGTGGGCTTCCCCCCGGCTCCCTCCCCACTCCATCCCCTTCTCCATACAGGATATTGAGATTGATATTGGTATTCTCACATATATGCATAATGTCAATGGAACTGATTCCTTCATTGATTCTCCCTACCCCCCTACCCCAGACCACCTCCCTGGCTCCATTGGAGTTTCTCCTCCATTATCTGAAGTTGTGCTGGTATCCAGATTACTCCCTAGCTTCCACATATGAGAAAAAAAACATATGACTCATCACTTTCTGAGACTGGCTAATCTCAGCTAACATAATATTCTCCAGATCCATCAATTTTCCTGCAAATGACATAATTTTGTTCTTCTTTATTGCTGAGTAGAATTTCATTGTATGTATATCCCATAATTTTGTGATTAATTCATCTGTTGATGGACACCTAGGTTGGTTCCATGATTTTGCTATTGTGAATTGTGCTGCTATAAACATGGGTATGCATGCATTACTATAATATTCTGATTTCAGTTCCTTTGTAAAGATACACAGAAGTGGTATAATTGGATCATATGGTGAATCCATTCCCAATCTGAGGAATCTCCACACTGATTTCCATAGCAGCTATAATAATTTGCAATCCCACCAACAATGTAGAAGAGTTTCTATTTCACAATATCTTTGCCAGCATTTTTTGTTGTTTGACTTCTTGATGATTGCCATTCTGATTGGGGTTAGATGGAATCTCAGTGTACATTTGATTTGCATCTCCCTGATTGCTAATGATGTTGAACATGTTTTCATGTATTTATTGGCCATTTGTATCTCTTCTTTTGTGAAGTGTCTATTTAATTCAATTGCCCATTTCTTCATTGGGTTATTTGTCTTTTAGTGTTAAGTCTTTTAAGTACTTTGCATATTCTAGACATTAGTCCCATATCAAAGGAATAGCTGGCAAAGATCTCCAGTTCTACAGGCTCTCTCTTTAAACTTTTAATGGTTTCCTTTGATGAGCAGAAACTTTTTAGTTTAATGCTATTCCATTTATTAATTCTTATTTTAATTTCTTGAGATTTGGGGGTTTATTGAGGAAGTTTCTACCTGTGCCTATATGTTGGAGTGTTGGACCTTTGTCGTCCTCTAGTAATTTCAAAGTCTCTGGTCTAATTTCAAGGTCTTTGGTCCATCTAGAGTTGACTCTTGTGCAGGGAGAGAGATATGGATTTAATTTCATTTTTCTACAAATAGACAACCAGTTTTGCTAACAACATTTGTTGAAAAGTCTCTTTAACAAAAATCAATTGGTTGAATTTGTTTCTGTATCTTCTGTTCTGTTCCACTGGCCTTTCCCCCTATTCTGGAGTTTGAAGATACTAGATATTCTTTCATCCTAATATTAAAATAATAATAGTACTTTGTTCTATAACAATTTAACCAATTAAGTGTTCACTGGATGCAATGGGAAATGAATGTAGCCTAAAAAGTAGCATGGTATCTGGGCGTGGTGGCACATGCTTGTAATCCCAGTACTTTGGGAGGCGGAGACCGGAGGATCTGGGTTCTCGGTCAGCCTCAGCTCGCGCACGCGCGCGCGCTCTCTCTCTCTCTCTCCTTGTCTCTCTCTCTCTCCCTGTCTCTCTCTCTCTACTTAGTGAGGCCCTCCGCAACTTCGTGAGACCCAGTCTCAAAATAAAGTATAAAAAATAGGGCCAGGGGTGTAGCACGGAGGTAGAACGCCCCTGCGTTCAATCCCCGGTACCTCAAAAAAAAAAAAAAGTAGCATGGTATTTTTATACTGTTTTGTTGTTGTTGTTGTTGTTTTTAAATATGTAGAACTTATCAAAAACTCAAACTGTAAACATTTTTCTCTGCAAAAGAGTAGACTATTGAGGGTTGTTAGAAAATAAGATGGGCTAAATAAGAGAAAATATCAGTGAACATATTGCTTGAGATAAGCAATGTCTGATGGCAATATAAGTGGTCTAGGAGAGAAGCCTTAGCTAGAAAGCCCAATATTGAAATTCCTCTGCAAAATATGCAAAGAAATAAAACCTCAACACTCTCAAGATATGTTCACTATTCAGGTGGAAAAGTGAATAAATCTGAGATGACAGAATTCACATATAATTTAGACATGCAGTCTAGTTTATTGATGTGAAACAACACGTTAGATGAAGGTAATTGGCTGTCTAATTAGGGACCTTCAAAATCAAAGGAATGTATGAACTTTAGAATAACTGGAGAAATATCATACATGCTTGCTATTGCTAATTAAAAGTCAAAAAGGATATCTAATTGTTGTTGATATTGTATTCAAAATAGTTTTGTGACTAATGAAATGTCCTGAAATATTTGTGTAAGCAAAATTCAAGAGACTATTTCTGTATTTACAGGATGCCTGGAGTTTGTAGTGAGAACTCACCACAGAACTCTTTCCGCAAAATCATTGAAATGGACAAGACTGAAGAACGAGAGCACATGGAAAAGGTGATAACTGTGGAATCAATAATGGGATTCATCAAGGAATTATGACAACTCAGTTCATGGGAAAACTACACAACCTTTTGTCCAGTCTCTCTGAGAAGAATCCTTAAAAGGAAGGCTTCAGGTCTGGTATGACATGAATTATTGAAAGGGATTCCCCTGAAGATATCACATTCATACTAGCATATGTGAGCATGCCAAAGGAAATTAAATAAGTTCCTAGATATCCCAGGAAATAGCATAAAACCTGAGTGGTCCTTTACTTCCATAGACATGGGAAAGTTTTCCCTCTGCTCCAACATAATTTCCCTCTGCTCCAACATAATGGAATATTTTAGTGTCCCTCATACTTGGATTTTAGTAATCATGGTCCCACCACTACATGATGATAGTGAGGAGAGGAAGTAAACATGATATTATAATATAGTACAAAAGCTACTCATTGACAAATGGACTCATGCCACATGACCCAATATTACTTTAAATCAAGCATTTATTTTAATCCTGTAGGCCACTGGAATGGTTGGTTCTGACTTATACAAGTAGAACAAATCTCTGTCTTTGTTATAAATAATTAGGCAATATTTCCCACTATTTGCCTAAAGCTATTCTTATCAAAGAGAAAACTTCAAATATAAATCTCAAAAGTACTTTACTGTATTATTGCATCTTATTGTTTATTCCTTTGCTTAGCAAAAGCAAAAAATTGCTTCATTTTATATTTCCTCAAAGTGTATGGATGCTATATTAATTAGAATTCAGGGTGAAAATAATAGAACCAAGTCCTGCTATTTTAAAGAAGGAGGAGGAGACTAAAAAAGGTAGAAAGAATGTATATTTATTATAAGGCTATTATTATTATAAGGAAATATTAAACTCTTAAATAACCTAAAGACAAGACTATATCTGAACTTCAGGAAGGGAAAAGAACCAAGAACCCTGTAAGAATCCAGGAGATACTTCCAATCCATCTCTCATCTGTTCACTTTGTAGATCTGCTTTGTGCATAAAAGTAAATAGTTGTGTCAGTGCTCCTGAGCTTTTATATCTCTGTATTAAGTTGATTTCAGAGTCCTGAGAATGCACATTTGACTGGCTCACATTTGATTAAGTTTTAACTCTTGATAACTAAAGTCAAATGAATCATGGCTGCCTGGAGCCTACACCTGTAAAAAGTGTGGTCAGTACTTAGGAAAGACAGAAAACTCAGCAGTTTCCACCACGCATTCCAGTCTGATATGCAGTCAGCCTCCCATATCTGCTGGCCACTTGTCCACAGAGTCAACCAACCATGAATTGAAAATATATATATATATTTTTAAAAAGTTGCACCTGACTGAATATATACACTTTTTTCTTGTCATTATTCCCTAAACAATACAGTATAACTACTATTTACATACCATTTACGCTGCACTAGGCCATTTTATGTAAGGCAACCAAGCATCATGGATTTTTGGTTCCACTGAGGGTTCTAGAACCAGTTCCTCAGGGATGCTGAGGGAAAACTATATGCATATATTAAATTATGCTTTAACATCTATTTTTATGATATATTTTATTTTATATGACTACTCCAGCCAGTGCCCTTCAAAATAAAGCTATGGAGATTAATATGGAGGTTTTCTCAGAAGATTAGTTATGGAACCACCATATGACCCAGCAATACCGCTCCTGAGCATCTTTCCAAAGGAATTGAAGTCAGAATGGTATAGCAACACATGGATATCCATGTTTATAGCAGCACAGTTCACAATAGCCAAATTATGGAACCAGCCTAGGTGTCCATCAACAGATGCATGGGTCACAAAACTGTGGTATTTACACAGTGGAATTTACTCAGCCATAAAGAAGAACAAAATTATGTCATTTACAGGAAAACAGATGTAACTTGAGAATATTATGCTAAGCGAGATTAGCCAGTCTCAAAAAACAAATGGTTATATGTTTTCTCTACTATGTGGAAGCTAGATAGAAATTGGGAAACATAAGATAGAAGAGCAGAGACTCCAGTGGAGTGATGGAGGGGGTTTAGGGGAGAAAGAATGGGAAATGGAGACATAAAGAATGTGTAACAGTTGAAATAATGCTGCGTATGTCTATAAAATTACCAACTCCAATCTCAAAGACATGTACAGGGAAGGGGCATGGGACCCAGAGGGAGTTGTTCCAAGAGCTGTGTGCATGTGTGTTCCTATCACTCTATGTGGTATATAATTACAATGTACCAAATAAAATATAAAAAATAGTAAAATAAAATAAGACCCTAGAAAGCAAGAACCTTGTCTATATAATATTCCCTGTAGCAGGACTTTTGCTAAACTCTATTTATATATCCATATAGAACAGAGTAATCCATTTCTGAATCATTACAGTCAGTACAGATTATTTGTATGAATGGAAGAGAGTGATGACACAGAAAACATAAAAAATGTAATTCAGCCCATCTTAAAAACTTGACATAATTCTTAGATTATAACTCTTCTAATTATCTTTTACTTAATCCAAGTCCCCTGAACCACATAATGTTCAATTAAATATGCCACTTAATCATGACATGTGTGGTAGTCAATCTAGGTTGTCAACTTGACCTGATCATGACACACCCAAGATCATGTGACTTTGGGTGTGTAACAGCAGATTAAACAGAAAGCCCTGCCCTGAATGTAGGCAGCAGGATTCTGATAGGTGTGGACTTAGATAAAAGAGGGAGAAGCCGCGTAGAGCGCGTGCGACTCTTTCTGAGGAAAACGCATCTGCTCTCGCCTGAGATCATC
>PVJS01011036.1:29841-46719 GCA_004027185.1 Glis glis
GAAACTTCACCATCGTTTCTCCGAAGAGCTTCCTGATCTTCACGTCTTGGACTGGGACTGAATTAGTGGTTGCTCCGATCCTAAGACTCCAGCTCTTAGACTGTTCGACCAGCTACTGGTTCCTCTGACTCTCCACGTGCAGTCAGAACCTGGGACTACATTGCTTCAAACTGTAAGCCCATCTGATAAATCCCTTTTTCAAATATACTCATTCTGTGAATTCTGTTAATCTAGTGAACCCTGTCCAATACAACATGGCATTACTGAATATATGAAATGATGTTTGACTATATATGTATGTGCACATGTGAGCCTGTGGATGCACGTGGAAGCACACATGTACATTAGTGAAGGAAGCGACACATGCAAAGTGAACAATGATTACAATAGTATCAGAGATATAGTCCAGTCATTTTAGTCATGCTACAGAGGCCAAAAGTGAAGAGAGGTTTGCCTCTATAATTGGCTGGTATCTGAGATGGTCCTCAAGGAACCATAGGAACACAAGATGGAGAAAATGTGATTCCAGGGAGAAAGAGAATAGTGTATGAGAAAGACTGGCCTGAAGGCATGTGCTGCCCATATGCTTTGTTGTATCTGTTGTTTTCTGCTATATTTTCCTTGGTGTGAGTTTTCAGGTTTCCCTAACCATTTGAGATAACTGAGAGAGTGGCATTTTTAGGGAACTCTGGAAATATGTTAGAAACTGACATATTAAATAAAAAACTTTAGAAACCACTCCATTCAAGAGACAAGAGGGATTAAAGGCATTAGTTGAATAATTATCATTATCATAATTATGATAATTAACATTTCTTATACATTTACTATGCCTATGTAAAGCTTAGTAAGTAGCTAAAGGCTTTACATGTAACTAGCTCATTTCATCCATACCATCTCCCAATAGAGGAAGGGAAGGGAAGGGGAAGGCAGAGGAGGGGAGGGGAGAGAGGAGGGGAGGGGAGTGGGGGAAGAGAGGTACTTCTGCAGTGGATAGTCATTACTGACTTTCTTATTCTTGCCAACCTCACCTGAGGTCCTCACCTAGACATTGGGCAAAAATGGAGCACAAGGCCTACACACACACACACACACACACACACACACACACACACACACATACACGTTTGTGTGTGCAAACACTCATATAAGTATAGATTCTCCACAGTGGCTGTGTAGCAGAGTCCAGAGTCTCCAGCCCCTTCAGTATCACTGGGAGTGCTGATAGCTCATCTTCACAATAATACACTTTTCCCCAGGCTATAGGACTGCAGTTTTAATGGGTGCTTGGTTTGAGGAAATCAGATTCAAAATACTAATAATTACCCATCAATTAATCAATAGAGACTGAATAAGTGCGGTAGAGATATGATTTTAATTTTATGCATGACTATGTTTTTCACCCAGCATCGATCTCCCTTTTCTGGTAGCAGTACTCCTAATTTTGTTTGAAGCACCACCTCACTCTCAACTCCAAGGGATCCTGGGATCTAGGCCTGACCAAATAAACCAACACAGCGCCCTCGCTACGTGACTGATCTAAGCATCTGTACACATTTATAGGCATAATAATCGAGCTAATGTCAGATTTTTTTCTTAAGGAAGCAAGAGACACATTTTCTTTTCTAATGAAGTGAAATAAGCCAACAATTGCCTGCCAGTGGCCATTCTGCATAAACAACAGATCATGGCAAAGCAATTCATCTCTTTGGGAAGAGAGAGCAGAGGATGGGGTCTGAATGAGATCACATGAGGCACTGCAACCATGCCTAAATCCCAAGTTACTGCTGAGCTTTTCACTGGTGAACCAAACGATTCTTTAGCTGACATGGTTTCTCTCACTTATAATTGAAAGAGATGTGATATAGAAATTCTGCACATGTGACTACCCATTTGGAGATTCACAATGCATATGATAGTCTCTGAGAAGCTTTGCAGTGGCAAAACTAATCTACTCTGGTTTCATTAATTGTTCAACAAATACTTATCAAGAGTGTCTAGCACTGTCCTAGGCTCTAAGGATCCAATTGCTTGAAAGATAGACACTGAACCTGACCACGTGGAGTTTGTAGTCTGGCACCAGTGACACTGACATTTCCTAAACACTTTGAGTTATGAAAAACTTGTTTTAATGGAATGTCACAGTATGTTGTAGCACTAAGTGTTTTATACAACATAATTTAGAAAAAAACTATTTTGGAAATGCCTCATTAATTTTTTGTTATATCAAGTGATTTGTTTGAATGTTGGAGCCTGGCTTCTCTTCAGTTTGCAGAAAATTCAGGTAATGACTTTGGTCTGTAATGTGCCTTAACTTTCCATTCTTGAACTAACTGTTCCTGTAGGTTGGTTTTCTGCTTTATACTTCTTAATGACATTTTCTTTTCCACAGGTGGGTACTCTAGACTATTATATAAAATTCTTTTATCCACTACAAAAATTTCTGAGCACTTATATTTTTGTCATTGTGATAGACCTTGACATTTAGCAATAAATATAAACAGGTAGAATATTGATTTTGGTATAGTAGAGGAAACATATAACAAAAATATGATGCTTTTCCCCCTTACCACTCTGCTTATCAAAGAGACCTTCCTTGACCACTCCAAATAATATGGCAATCCCCCACCTGGCCTTTGTAATTTTTACCCCCTATTTGGTTTTCTTCTCCAGAGCTCTTTTCTTCCCCTTACATACTACAAATTTTGTTTGTTTGCTTATTATATGACATCTAACCAGATATAAACTTTGAGGGCAGGAATGGTTATCAATTTAGTCTACTGCATTATCCCCAGAACCTAGACCAGTGTCTAGTGTATAATATACATATTTTAAATATTTACTGACTGTGTGAATATGTCAGACATAAAATAAGGCATATTTTCCCAATAAGTCAATTTTTCATTTCACTATAAGACAATACCAAAGAAATATTTTATGTGTTTTCAAGCAATAACATGTGTTGTGTATCATGATAGGTCAACATGTAAGAACTTCCTATTAACAAAAAGTGTTTTTTACAATAATTAAAGATATTTTATTTCATAATAGTAAATATGTAAAATGGTGTAAATGTTCCACAGATGTTCAGAAAAAAATGACTATATATTTTTTCAATTTGGTTAGAAGTAAGATGAATATGGGTAAGTTAATAGTGAATTGTTCATTCCTGAACTATTTTCTCAGGTAGTTCTGGTTTCAAAATAAAGCAATATATAAAAATAGGAAGTTTACTGTGTTGTCCCTTTCCAGGTTGTTTTATTCTGGTTCCAAGAATAAACTCAGAGAAGATTAGAGATGCTGTTCTTTTACCTTTTGTTTTCTAATAGGCATTTTTAAAAGCCATTGGTTTTACTCAGCTGGCAGCCACTTTGCTTGCATTTTTCTCCTAAAAGTTTCTTGCATTCTTAAGTACTTTAATGTTAAGATTTTTTTAGGAGAAACTACTTTGAATATTAACAAGCAGAAGCTCTTATCAAATACTTTATAACAGTGGCTCTTGGTATGGTTTTATGAAAATGGGATTTAAACAAATAAAGGCTGTTTAGCAGGTACGAGAAAGCTTGATTTAATTTATTTTCCTGGAATAAAACGTAGAGTCCATTACTTGAAATCAAAATAGTCAATATGATAGCCTTAAGTAGAAAAAACTTCAGAGTTATTAAAATCATTATTATTACTATTTCATTATTATCATTTTTAGAGCTGTGGCCAATGTTAAACCATAAAAACAACACATCATAGAATTTTTTCTTCTCTTTCTTACTTTCTTATAGTGGGAAGTTATTTATTATACTATGCTGATGGTCTCTCATGGGACTTCTGATGCCTTAAGCTTTGAAAGGTTTTAGAAGATTTGAAGCTCCTTCTCTGACATGCTATTCTCGAATAGTCTACAGTGGTCTTACTAAATCCAAAAATGTTTATTTTTACTATGTTGACAGATACAATTAGAGTCTGAAGCCCAGCAGGCATAGTCAAAAAATAATGAATTCAAGGTGAGACTAATCAAATACTACTAGCATTCTATTTCTTCTTCCTCATCATCAAAACCAAGAACAAGGAAATAAAAACATAAGTAACAAATGACCTTTCCAGAGTCCAAAATGAAAATGGCCTTTTGACTTCTCCAGTAATGAAACCCAAATGCAATGTGAAAAGAATAAATGGATCACTCCGCATATTAGTTTAATCCATTTTAGAAATGAAGGTCTCGCTTGCATGCAAGGTAAAAGAACTGGTCTCCAACATTTTAATCAGAACCCTTGGTGAAACCAATCAACCACACGTAAAATAATGGATATGTCACCCTGCTCAACCAATCATATCCTTTATAAATGAAACACAGCTAGTATAACAACTCAGAGTATATATTCTGGTGCTGCTTCTGGTACCACAGTTGAGTTTTACTTTGGAATACTTCCCTAATCCCAGAACTTCCTGTACCAGTGGCCGTCTCACCATACCCCTCCCTAGCTAAATCATTTGCTTCAACTTTATTAGTTTAATTCTAAAACATCAACTTGGATACTAATGAAGCCTCACATAATCATAATTATAGAATATTAGAACTGAAAAGATCTTAGAGGATATTCTGTCCAGTGATTGAAGTTGTTATCTACTAACATGTGGACAAGATTCTGGAAACCCATGCTCTTGATTCAATGCATTTATTTTATGTGTTTTATGTACCAATGTGACATTTAAGATGCCCTTTAAAAATGAGGTATGTTCTAATGAAATCTACTCATTTAGTCCAACTAATTAATATTATAGACAGAGAAAATGAGGCCCTTACCTACTCAATGACTGGGATTTGCCAATAGGCTCACAACTACTTTTCAGCTGGTTATCAGCAAAAGACAAAAACTCATGTCAAATGGACTTAAAAGAAGAAAGAAATTTGGTTGATGTATGTAATAAAAATAATTCAGAGTAGTTTCAAATAAAGCTGGATCCAGATGCCCAAAAATGACATCTAAGTGTTCTTCCCTCTCCATCCCAACACTACTCTCCTCTTTCTTGTCTTCACTCCCAAGAACAATGTCCAGAGTTGCTCTGAAATGACAACTTCAGATCTATATTTCCATCTACCCCAAGTTTAGTGGACAGGGTGCTTCTGTTTCACAACAGTATCATCACACTTGAGCTAATACTGACTCTTGCTGAGTGGAATCACTGTACTAAACCATTCACAGTGTTCAGAAGATGGAATGTGCTGATTAGCTAGTCTTAGGTTGCATGCCGTAGCTTCAAGTCAAAGGTAGCATGAGCCAACTTGAATGGATGGACTGTGGAGGATGGGTGGTTCTTCTAAGGGAAATGAGGCTCCATTCCCCTACAGAAGTGGCAAGGGACATCAGAAGAATGTCAACACAAAATATGCACTGCCCTCAGTCACCTGACTCCCTGTCCAGATCATTGCTACTAGGCCACTCCATCCTTAGAGTACAGTGCCCACTGTCATACTCTGATTAAAGGCAGAAATGGCAACAGGCAAATACAGGAAGCAATCAAACAGCTGACCTCTTCTTTTCCACTCATTGCTCTTAAGAAAAACATTTCTTCATTCCAAGTGTCCTCAACATCTAAGATACCACCTGATAAAAGAAAAGCGGCTAATGAATTAATTTATTTTCTTTCTACAATGAGTCCTAACTTCTTACTGGTGTCAGAAATTTCCTGCATATTTTCTCCCTGGGCACTCAGTTTGCACCTCTATTAAAACACTTGAAATCTGACCCCAAAGTTGTGTGTTCTATGCACACCTGTACGTCTCAAGGGCAGACACTCGTACTTATCTCTGTAACCTTAACCCTACCACCTACCACCGTGCTTGGCACATCCCAAATTCTGAATAAATGTGAATTATTGTCACAGTAATGATTTAAGGCAACCTTCCTGAAATGAGTTCCCAGAAAACAATCCTGTCAAATATTTTTATGCTATAAGCCATCTTAGAAATGCATGACTGGTGTATTAGCATATCAGATGCTGATATGTCTTGTGGTTGAGAAAATCATTTGACTTTGTTTAAACTTATTTGTAGTATTCATAATTTATTTTAATTTAAATACTAATATCTAATGACATCTATATCCTATGGAAAAGATCTAAGGAAGCTCTGCTTCCCCACCATCTTTGCTGGGAGAGTATTTTGTTTTGCAGAAGCAATTTGCAAGAAATAATACTTAAGTGAAGAATATAGCTCTCTGACTTGTTCATTCAAGCCTACATTTTTCTGGGTGACTACTTTATGCCAGGCAGGCTCCTGTCTACTAAGAGTCTATAATATATTAAACTGAAACAGGAGGTACCTTTTGAAAAATTCAATAACATGTTAAAATGCACTCCATCAAATATGAGTCCAAGAAGCCTGGCACAGTGGCCCACACCTGTAACCCTAGTACTTCGGAGGCTGAGACAGGAAGATAGCAGGTTCGAGGCCAGCTCAAGGTAACTTAGTGAGACCCTGTTTCAAAATAAAAAAAATAAATACAAAGGGCTGGGGGTGGGTGTTGCTCAGTAGTAGAACATCTCTGGGTTCAATCTCCAGTAATGAGAGAGAGAGAGAGAGAGAAAGAGAGAGAGAGAGTGTGTGTGTGTGTTCTGGGATAATTAAGGTACAAACTGAACATAATTTGAGTAACACTAAATTATTAGAATTTGAGGAATTTCTTGAGCAAAGCAGACTAGGGTGATGGCTGAGATAATGGATATGGGTATCGGAAACTAAATGATTGAAAGACTCAGGAACATAGATTATGAGTGTGCCCATTGGTATTGAGGAAGGAAGGAAAGAATGCATGGAGGGAGGAAGGGAGGGAAGGAAGGAAATGAGAAAGAAGGAAGGAAAGAAACATGAGCCTCATTTCCCACATGTGCAATTAGCAGTTGCACACATATTGATATTTTCTGTTCCTGCTCAGACTTTTAATTCAACAGGAAATGAAGTATGGTTTGATTTACAAAATATTTTAATATTTTATAAAATATTTCACCAAATGTGATATGTGTGCGATTCTATAAGTGTGCATGCACATGCAATGAAAGTATTGATAACAGGTGATCTGTGGTTCTTCAGCCCAAATATTTTAAAGTTGTTTTCTTGTGCCTTTAGTACTTCAATTCAAAAACATTTCCTAAATGGTGACTCTGAACCTGAAGCACAGTGCCATGCACAAAGACCATAAACAGAATGACGGTGTCGGCCCCAGTCCCTGTCCACAGCTCACAGTCTTGGTAATACCTAAAAATATAAATAACTGCAAACCTGGGGTAAGTCAGGAAAACCTCAAAAAATGAGGGGCATTGAAGCTAAATTTTGAAGTAAGGGATAGTTTAAATTTTTAATTTAGAAAGTATTCATCTTTGACAATAACTACAGGAAACCTGATTATTTTTCCTTTCCTCAGATCCACTCTAACCTGAGCCTCTGCTTTATTTCCTACCCCTCTGCAAATTCATTTAATTTCCTTGAATTCCCATGTCACCACAGGAAAATGTTCCATGTTGGCATATTGGTATGCTTGTCTGTCTTGGGTACTTAGTTTATTTCATTCTATTTTGACTTCACTTTTCTTGAACACCATTTGGCTCCAATAAACAAATGCAACTCTAAGTGTTTCTGACAGGTTGGGTGTGATTAAATCAACTTATGGAAATGCCTTAAGTTATAAGCTTTTCTTTAAAAAAGTTGCAGCCTCTCTAAGTTGAGCAAGAGAATGTTGTGAAAAAGAGGCCTTGTATAAGACTGTTTTGTTTACTGTAACAGAAAATGTAAACAAGAAAATGGCAATAATTCTTTAAACCCTACTATGTAATTACATTGAATATCTAATTCATTAGTTAGTGGAGCATAATAAATTTTAATTGCATAAACACTAAATTTTTAATATATATGTATATATATATATATACACACACATATATTTTTAAATATGGGTAAACAAAAGAATGAGAAAGCTTAAAAATTGCGAACCAGTATTGTATTTTGGAGATATTTTCAAGACATTTTTCTGCACATTTACTTATTTGTATAAATATATTGTGGTTGTTTGTTTGTGTGTGTGGTACTAGGGATTGAATCCAGGGCATTCTACCTCTGAGCTATATCCCCAACCCTATTTTATATTTCTTTTATTTTAAAACAGGGTCTCATTAATTTGCGGAGGGCCTCGCTAAGTTGCTGAGGCTGGTCCCAGGAACCTGCAATCCTCCTGTCTCAGCCTCCCAAGTGCTGGGCATAAATATGTTTTTAACAAAAATGAATTCCTATAGTGAAACTGTTTTTTTACTTGCTTTGTCCATGGTTCATGGATATCTTTCCCATATATACTTCTGTCATTATTTCTAAAACTTCCCTTAGTTATCTAAACAATATACGGTTATTCACTAATTCAGGATTTTGCAATTCGAAGTCTCACTTCGACAAGTATCAGTATATTAATGGATTTTTATATAACTTCAATTACTTAGTTGATATAATTCTTAGAATTGTTCAGTCAAGGGAAATATACATTTGTAAGAATTTTTTTGAGCCACAGTGCCTTATTATTATAAAAGTTCCATCAGTATAAACATCAATGAATAGAAAGTAATTACACCCATTTCTCCTTTTGCCAACAATGAATATTGGGTTGTCTTATTTGTAATTTGTCAGTCTGATAGAAAACAATATTTGTTATTCTAATTTGCATTTCTCTAAATTGCTAATGAAGTTGAATGGGTTTGTTCATCTTATTTTAGTATATTACTTACAGTTTTTCTTCAACAGGTTATCTATTTATGTCATTTTTAAATGTCCTATGAAAAATTATATACTTTTAAAGGAGTTAGTTGCTTTTAAATTTCAGCAGTAAAATGTGCGAAAGGGTTTAAGTAATCATGTTCATATATAATTTATTCAAGAGGTATAATCCACTATTATCATTATTTATCTAATTCTCAAATTGTTTGGATTACATTCTTAAACTTGACTATGTCTCCAGCATATTTTAAGCACTTTCTTAGTTTCTTTGACAACATGCTCCAAGCTAAACTTGTACTTTTTTTTCCCCCAGCCTGAAGTTAGTTTAGAGTTCTTATTCTTTTTGGTAGAGAATGGTCTTTAGAAGACAAGATATGGGGGCCAGGTGTGCCCATTGTTATTAGAATGTGGCTACCAGACTTTCTCAGTTGACAGACCTGAGTATTATATGTAGAACACGTACACAAACATGCATACATAAACACATAGAATACTATGTTTTTCCATGTACATTGAAAACCACAAACTCACACTAATACCTCCAATTCCAATCCAACACCACAGAATGTATTCTGTTTTTTTTCCTTTCCATATTTATAACTCTCCTTACCAACATTAGACATTTTCTCTCATTGTCTTTATACATTTACTAGTTTTATTCACCATCCCCCCTTATGTGAGCCATCTTCCATGGTTACTGCCACCCCTTCCTGGTATGGATGCCATCATCGCCTACTCAACCTGGGCTTTGGTACCCCATACCAGGATACCCTTCCACAAAAACGTCCTTCTCAGTCTGCTCAGATTCCAACACCCCAATCCAGCCTTCTCTACTCCAGGGACATTCTTCTCACCTTTCTGGAGAAAGTTAGTCCCTGTATGTAAGTCCTGTCAGTTACCCCTCCCCTTCCTGTGGATGATAACATTGCCTTTGGCCTTTGACCCCCAAACAGGAATGTCTCTCTCACCAAACTAAAATGAAGACACCCTAGGCTAGGCCACCCTTCCAAGGAAGTCCCCATTCACCCAACTTGGACTAGCAAGACCATCATGAGGGCATTCTGCTTCCCCCACTCAATCTCTAGCACCCTACACCTTACACCTTACGTGAGTTCTGATATTCTCACTGGGCTGCCTTCTACCCAGATTCCTTACTTCTCTCCACATGTTTCTCAGCACACTACAGTAAGCCACCACCTCCCAGCATACACACCCTCCTTACACTGGTTGGGAGATGCTCTTCTTCTCCCAACTGTGCATGTGATGTCCATATTGCCCCCCATTGCTTAAGAAGAAAATGAGAAAAAGAGAGGGTAAAAAAAAGGAAGAGGGATAATGGCATTATAATGAAGTGAATTTATAGAATTCTTATCTGTACACAGTGGAAATATTCTTAATATCATTATTTAAAAGGAAGATATTTTTCTTTTAAAAAATAAGAGAGTTGAATATTGAGAATGCTCAGACCTTATATTCACTGGGGGAAAAAGAACTTTTAAAGAATTCACCTATGCTGGGCAAGTAGATTACATCAGAAATGGATATTTTGGGCCTGGAGCCAATTTAGTGTATCTCTCTAATTCTAAGAAGTGTCTACATTATGTGATTATTCATATTCCATAGCCTTCCTCTGGGTCACTGCTCCCTTTTGAGAATCTAATGAAAACTATACGTCTTTTCAGAAAAAATGTACATACTGATTCAGACACACACATACAATTTGCATTCAAATTCATAGCATTCACATTCTTCTCTATAGAGTATCTGACCTCCAGGTTAAGGACAGAAAAAAGTCTTTCAATAATGTTAAGTGTTTGTCTCCATAAATATAAAACCAGCAACTAGTCTCTGCAATCAGACTAACCTCAACTTAAGAACAAGCTCTGCCACTTACTTAATTTATAACTTTGGCTTTAACTTCTCTGAGCTTTGTTTATAAAATGGAGTATACTAAGCAGCATACCCATCATAGCTGCTTAGTATAGGTCAATGTTTGTTAAGTGACTAGCTAGAACCATCTAAATGCTACAGAAGGCTTCCACTTTTCACCAGATGCTTAGTGCCATCCTGCAGGAGTGACTAAAAGTCCAAGCTCATTCGGTTCCTATTCTATTGGTTCTGTTGTAAGAAGATATTTTCTTAGTGATGATTCTTAAGCTGGAAAGGAACCAACAGTACAATGGAAGTTGACTCTTCCATTAAAATCAATGATTCCAACCTAAATGCTTTCAGAGTTTCTCTGTGGAAGTGTGTGAGGAATATAACTGGAAATTATAAAGACAAAACATTCTCCTAAAAGTAGCAGTTCTTTCTCAGTTCTGGACCATTGCTCCAGTGTAGGAATGTGGGCCCAAGTTACCAGATGGTAGAAGTCTTTCAGAGAAGTCAGAAATTGGGGTTTTTATCAGAAATTTCTCAATTTTAACACATTGTGTTGTCCATGTATTTTCAACCTCTGCCATAAATAGAGACATCCTATATGTCTATGTTGGTCTATGGTTTTGGATAAAAGAAGGAAAAGCTCAAAGACATAAAAATATGTTAATTATAGTAAGGAGTTTTCTATAGTCATGAGACTATTCAAGATACTAAACATGTAAAGCAGAACCTGAGTAAGCTCCTTAGCAATTATCCAGGATGTCCACAAGATCTGACAGAAAGACAATGCGATTTTACTTTTATAACTTGAAGATGACATCAATGGCATTATGTAGATTTGCCTATGATTTCAGGATCTATAGACAACTCTGTAATATTAAAATAGTTTAACTGATGTACTTATGAAGTGCCCTGAATAAGCCAGGTAAACTTCAACAAGTTCTAGAAGAGCCAGCAGTGGTATGTTCTATATAGATTGTTTTCATGTTTATCCAAATTGTGGCTAATCTAAGTATGACTTGTCAAAAGGACAAATTTTAGTTAAACATCGTTATTCAAAAGAAGCAACTAAAGGCTGAGTTATTCTCATCAGGCAAGATTGAAACTAAACAATACAATACACTCCTAGGAAGAATTGCTAACTTTGGATCTTACTCTAAATAAAAAATATGTATTTCCCTGAAGCAACATATTCCTTTCTTCCAAATAGCGTGCTTTGGACCCACTCTTGCACTGTGCTCATTTCCCTACTCTGGTTCTATTAAACTAGAACCAAAACTAATATTTGATGAATTATTAAGGACTTCAAACGCTATCAAGATATCAATGAAATGCCAACATAAACAAAATTAAGGCAATCTTCCACAGAAAACTAAATATTTTTAAAGTCATAGACTTTAGTTGATTCATGGAAAGAAATGTACATTTTTTTAGTTTGTAGGATTTTATTTCCTCAAAAAAGTTAAGCTTGTGGCAGTTTAACTAGCATTGATTATAAAGCTTTTCCCAGGCCTTTTGCCTATACCACTGTTTAGTTACTGTATGACTGAATCTCCGTAGAAAACTTGGGCTTAAAAGAAAAATGCTACTCTTCTTTAGGATCTTGTTTTTTTCTTAATTTTTATTGGTGCATTGTGATCATACATCATAATGAAGTTCAGAGTTATAGAGACATGCATGCACATAGCATTTGGATCTTTAAAATACTAAAATCCATCTGCTCTAGTTGGTTTCAGAACTGAATTATGAGAAATTCCTCCCTCCCCCCTAGTGTCAAGAAAAATAGTGTCTAAAGCATCTCCAGAAGTCATTAAACTGACTAGTTAATGCAGCAGATATAGCAAATAAATTCCTGGGAAAAGAAATAACCTCAATAAGAAGGATAGAAAAAGTAGTGTATTGCATTAGGCAGATCTTCAGCAAGTAGGGCACTAGTTATTTTCAGACATGGGAACCATTAAGGTCTAAAAGATAAACCTTCAGACCTTAAAAGGGGGTTATGTATCTGTTTCTTTCCCTGCAAACATGCCTGGAGTCCTGAGGAGCAGGGCCACAGAACCCAGGATATGTTTGGATTGTGCCAGCAGAAGAGACCTGTACAGAAGTTCCTGGGTGAAACCTTAGGCAGGCTGAAAACCTGTTTTCTCTCAAATGTGGAAGCTAGAGAAAAGTTGTAAAACAAATGGGACTTTGGATACATGAAGAGAGATACGAGTAGAATAGTGGAAGGGATTTGGGGAGGAAGGTGAGGAAGGGAAAAGGGAAACAATGAAGGAAGCAGTTCAAATAATCCTCTATGTGCATATGTGAAGCTATCAATACCAATTTCAATATTATGATGGGGAGGAGGAGGGGTAAGGCGGGATCTGGAGGGAAACATACTTGGTCCTATGTGCATGTATGATTCTATTACACTAAATGTCAATGTGATGCATAATTACAATGCACCAGTATAAGCATATTTAAAATATATATAAAATTATTAAACTGAAAAAATAAATCTCCCACTAACCTCTATTATTATCTAATTCTTATGATCATTGTGTGGCCACATAAAAAAGTGCATGGCTTATCCATACTAAGATGGCCTGAGATAGTTTCCAAAGCCCTCTTGTACCCCAAGTAGCATGGTGAAGAATTCAAAATTTACCTTGATTCCAAAAGGGCACCATAAATGCCAGAGAGGAGAGGGAGAGAGAGAGAGACTCAGGAGAGAGGTGGGAGAGAAGGAGAGAGGAAGAGAGAAGGCCTGAAAGACCTCTGAGAAAAGAAAGAAAACAGAGGAAGCAAAATGGCCACTAGAGACAGAGGGAATATAGTATCCTAGCACATCTGGGAGGAAAAAAATACTGATGAACAGAAGCTCATAGGAAAAAGGAATCATCCATCAGCTAATGCCAACAAGAATGAAAAGCCAGAACCACACGGCCTCTCCTGATGAATGATGCTTAATAACTTAAACTTGGGGCAGCCCAAGGGATAAATGGAAAGGAGGACAACTGTGAGCAACTTCTAGAACATCTGAATTATCTAGGACAACCCTGAACTAAGCAAGTAATCAATTGACAAAGGTCATGTTTGTCATCAGTGGAACTAGAGTTCCAAGTATGATTAAGTTCAATCATTTTTAAAATAGAGGAAAATATGTTTCTTGAATTCCTAAATTTCTTGGGTTAAACATTCATACTGATTCAAATTATAATTACCAGTGCCCCTTCGGTAAACACATTAGCCTATTCTTTCAATCTTTTCCCCACTCAAATATTGCTTGTAATGCTTTGGTGTTGGGTGGGAGTTGTTCACAAAATTCCAGCCCACACTGTTGAGTGTGTTTCACTTGCCGTAATAATTATGAATAATGATGACACTTATATAACACTTGCTTTATGTCAGGAACTGTTCTGAGTGCTTTAATTATACTAATTCACTTAAGCTACAAGAACACCTCAGGAGGTAGTTTCATTTATCATTACATTAGGCCATAAGAAGACATCAAAGCACAGAAAGCAAGTCACATGTCAGAACATAGCAGACCCAAATCAGGACCCAGGCAAACTCCATAATTTGAGCACCAAGCACCCTGTCTCCTTGATCAGTCTTGGGAAACATGGCTTCTATGACCTGGCACATTACTCTTCAAAAACTACTGATGACTTTGTGGAATACTAACATTCTAAAAATATTTATATACCATCCTTAATTTAAATGCTTGTCCTATTGCTAGAATAGAAGCAGACAGATGGTATACAAACTAGCACTATGAGAGACAACCAGATTTAAAAAATGGCCACAAACCCTAACAAACTCATTCACCAAAGAAGATATGAGGATGGCATATAAGCATGTGAGAAGATGCTGCACATCGTATGTCATCCAGAAGATGCAAATTAAAACAGAAATGAGATACCATTAAACACCTGTTAAAATGGCCAGATCTAGAACACTGACAACAGCAAATGCTGACAAGGATGTGGGGCAATAGGAACTCTCATTTACTGCTGGTGGGAATATGAAGTGGTACAGCCACTTTGGGAGACAGTTTGGCAGTTTCTTATAAAACTAAATATATTCTTCTTTTGTTTTCTTTTTATGGTGCTTGGGATTGAACCCAGGGACATTCTACCTCTGAGCTACACTCTCAGCCCTATTTTATTTTGAAACAAGGTCTCACTAAGTTGCTGAGGGCCCTACTAAATTGCTGAACCTGGCCTTGAATCTGTGATTCTCTTGTTTCAGCCTCCCAAGTACTGAGATTACAGGCGTGTGTCACCACCCCCGGCTTAAAATTAAATATATTAATGCATCATCTAGCAATTGTGTTCCTTGATGTTTATCCAAAGGAGTTGAAAACATATCAACATAAAAGCTTCTACAAGGATGTCTATAGCACCTTTATTCATAACTGCCCTAACTTGGAAGCAACCAAGATATCCTCCAGCAGATAAGTAAATCGTGTTATATTCAGAAAATGAAATATTATTCAGTGATGAAACAAATGAATATTATTCAGCCCTGAAACAACATGGAGGAAACTTAAATGCCTATTATTAAGGGAATAATGTCAGTCTGAAAAGTGGTGTGCTGTTTGATTCCAACTACACAAAATTACAGAAAAACCGAAACTATGGAAACAGTAAAAAGATCAGTATTTCCAGGGGGTTGGCTGGGAGAGGATGGAGTGATGAATAGTTAAAGCATAGGATTTTTAGGGCAGTAAAAATGCTTTGTATGATAACCAATCTGGTAAATACACATAATTACTCATTTTTCCAAACTTACAGAATATACAACACAGAGTAAACCCTGGTGTAAATTATGGATTTGGGGCAATTATGACAAGTCAGTGTAGGTTCATCAGTTGTAGTAAAAAATAATTTAAATAAATAAATGAGGTCACAAAATTCTTCAGCCCAGGGGAAACATGAGGCATGACACCAGTCACCTAGGTCATCCTCACTTAGCACAGGGGATTTCTACAGAATTCCAGGCTCCATAAAGACTACAGACCTGAGCAAAAGCCTTTTTGCTTTCTTACCACAATTCTTACCGAAAATATATAGCACAGGTGATTGCCCCCCAACCAATGTCCTGTGCTGTTCTTCTCAACCAATGCAATTGTAATACCCCACCTGTTACAATCTCCTCATTCGCTGTTGTTTTTTGGTACTGGGTGTTGAACCCAGTGGCTTCATCCTCCGATGAAGTGGCTTTGAACCTCCGAGCTACATCCCCAGTCCTTTTCATCTTTTATTTTGAATCAGGGTCTTGCCAAGTTGCTTAGTGCCTTGCTAAGTTGCTGAGGATGGATTGGAACCTGTGATCCTCCTGTCACAGTCTCCCAAGTACTAGGATTGCAGGCATGTGCTACCATGCCCAGCTTGTTGTTGTTGCTGTTCTTCTTTTCTTCTTCTTTCCTTCTGCTTCTGATTCTCTGTCTCCTTCTTTATCTATTGAGACTCAGATTCTCTCCTCTGTTTTTTGAGCACCAATTTTACTTGGTTAGAATTTGTCTTCCTGAGTGATCATCCTCATTTTGACTTGAATAAAGCCTTTATTCTTATACTCACTATGCTTCATCTTGCCTTTTAGATTGACAGTATCAAATACATCATTGTGATGAGGGATGTTGATAATGGGGGAGGCTATGCAATTGTGGAGGCAGGGATTATATCAGGGCTCTCTGTACTTACTGTTTTGCTATAACTCTAAAACTACTCTAAAAATAAGGTGTTTATTAAGTAAATAAACAAAAACATAAATACTATGTAGCCATGTCTATATATATATATATATTTACCTATAGCTTACTTAGGTGCCCAGAAAATAATTCTTAAGTTAAATAATATGAATAGTAGCCAGGAGCAATGGCACAGGTCTGTAATCCCAGTACTTGGGAGGCTGAAACAGGAGGATCGCAAGTTCAAGGCCAGTATCAACAACTTAGGGAGATTCTCAGCAACCTAGTGGGACCCTATTTCAAACTAAAAAATAAAAAGGGGTGGGGAGAAGATGGTGTCCAAGGGAGACACCACGCTATGATCTCTCTGAGACGCACACCTCATTCGCTGTGAAAGCAACCTCTCCACAGATGAAAAGCAACACAAACTTGAAATAAACAACGAAAAGTTTGAAACGCGACAAAATCAGAGCCAGAAGACAAAACAGAGGAAAGTAAAAAGCGCCAAACGCCTTACCTAAGGGAAGGCGGCGGCGCCATCTTGGCCGGACCGCGCCGGCCGCTACCGGCATTG
>PVJS01011037.1:0-46617 GCA_004027185.1 Glis glis
CTCTCTCTCTCTCTCTCTCTCTCTCTCTCTCTCTCTGCCTCCCTCTCCCAACTACCAGCCAGCAAATACCATCTGGCATTTCTAATTGCTGAATGGTTCATGAAATTTTTTTTTTTTTGGTAAACCCAAGTGCCTTTACAAACCAGAAATTCTGGTAGATTATTTCCATAATTGCTTAAATTAGGGAAATTTTCCTTAATATCTCCTGCCAGAAAGAAACTGGCTCCCCAGCACTCTGCCCGCTCCAGGGCAAAGCTCATGAGAGGACGGATGCCCACGCCTCCCAGGACGGCCGCCACTGGTCTTCCTCGATTCCAAGGGCACGCATTGGCAGCACCTGGGGAACGTGCAGGTTACCACGCGCGCTTTGATGCTGTGCTTTCAACTCACACCGGGAACACAGACACAACTGTCCATGACGGCAACCTGGAGAGACCCGAACCCCCGGTGGAAACACACAGTCCAGGTCTCGGCTCCATCAACACACACTCACTGGATAGCCCCCCAGCGGGCTGACGGCAGCGTGTGGAAGGGGCTTCCTGGGGGCTCCCATAAGGCCCTGTCTGTGCAGCATGGGGAGCGGCGTGCACCTGGGCCCAGCCCGGGCTGGGCTGTAGGAGAGGCCGCTGCTCTGAGCCAGGGGTGCGGCGGGCTGAGCCTCCTGCTGACGTGGGCAATCGCTGCAGTGTACCACGCTCCCTCAGAGTGTCTGTCACTGGTGGGGTCAGCCACAGAGTGGAGGCCACAGGCTTTCCAGGGCTCATGGTCACACAGGGACATTGGGGGACAGAGGGCCCTGGAGGGATGCGGCTGAGCCTGTGAGGGGTGGGGAGGGTCCCACCTCGACTGGAGGCTTGGGTTTGAGTGCTTTGAGAGAGATAAATAAAGGGGGCATTCCAGAGTACTGCTCAGCAGCAGTGGGCAATGGTGCCCCATGTGTGGGGCCCGGAAGTCTGCCAGCTCCATCCCGCCCGGCCGAGGGTCAAGGCCAGGGGCAGCCCACCTCTTGGTCCAGATCCCAGCCCTGCCAGGCCCTCTGCAGTCCCAAGCTGCAGGCGACCATCCCAGCTCCAGCGCCGTGTCCTCCGCTCCACTCACCTCTAGGGATGCAGCTTGAAGATGGACGCACAGAGTGGCCACGTCCTTCAGCTCGGCTGTGCAGTTCCACTGCCCGGGGAGTCCAGCGGTGAACTGTCAGGCGGATCGCATCAGCATCTTCACTCTCTCGTTCACCTCTTTTGGCTTCACTCCAAATGTGTCTGTGAGCTCATGGTGCCCCTGACCCGCAGCGTTCACTACCCAAGTCCTCGCCTCCACCTCTTCTCCTGGCACCGCCACCAGCTACAGCACAGACCTCCGCTTACGTGGCGAGGCGCATCCTGTGACCTCTTCCGCGTGGTGTGGACAATGTGCACCGCAGCCAAGCCCCAGCCTCAGCCTCCTGCTCCGGAAAGAACTCTGCCACGTGCCAGAGGAGGATGTCTACAAGTGAGAACCGATCCTGGGCAGGCGCGCAGTGTGTGCGGCAGTGAATGGAGCTGTCTTTCCCAGTGTTGGTGCTCTGGTCCCCTGGGCTTCCCTGATGTTCTGCGATTTGGACAGTGTGTTTCCAAGTTTCATCAGAAAAGGTTTTCTCTGACGCTGATATTTTGGGAATCTCAGAAGAATTTCAGATCTCTCAAACACTACTCAAGACCCGTTTGGGTACATCAGCCCCCTGTGTAAGAGCTACTTATAAGGGGATTGGTACTAAAACACTACCACAGCCCCTTTCACACCTGTTCTGCAAGGGCAGGGTGCTGAGGAGATGTCATCTTTACATCGTAGGTCTCCATGAGGGAGCGAGGACCAAGATCATGCATACCCCTGAGGTACAGGGAAGAGACAGAGGTACAAAACGAACCTCAGGAAAATAGATCCAAGTCAGAAACGGCAAAACTGAGATTAACATCTGTCCATTAATGAAACGGCCTTTTCAAATCCCTAACCTACGGCTGGTACCAGAACTTGTGTCTCTTCCCAGCTGGACCTTGCTGAACTTCCAAGTGGCAGGACGCTCACCATCCGCACAAGAGCTGGAGTCGGCGGCCCCGGCAGGGAGAAGCAGGCATGTCGGCAACTTTTTATACACCTCAAAGTAGGTGCGAGACGGGGCTCTCCATTGCGTGCACGGATCCACCAGCCGTTAGGATGATGAGCTGTCGCTTCAGGTACTGTTAGAATTTAGATGTAAAATGTGCCGCAGACCTCGGGCTCTGAAGGCCACCATGTTTGGAGGAGGGTCTCTGGTGGCCTGGTCGGGAACAGTGTGTGTGTGTGTGTGTGTGTGTGTGTGTGTGTGTGTGTGTGTCCTGGCCCCACCCAACTGCAACGTCTGGCTGCAACGCGCTTTCTCCCTCTCTCTCTCTCTCTCTCTCTCTCTCTCTCTCTCACCTTTTGTTCTCTCTCTGTCTCTGCTCCCTGCCATCATGCCCTAAGGACCTGCAGCTTGGCTCCTATTTCACAGCCAGCATAAAACGGACTGTATACACACACACACACACACACACACACACACACACACACTCACACACACACACACTCACACACATACACACAGGGTTAGCCATACAGTTTCATGCCTTCTATTTGGTTGTACTTTTAATGTCATTTAACACACATAGAATCAATGCAAACCTACCACAGCCGTGGTTGCAATGAATCCATGAGCCCTTCTTCCATTAGTTTTATATGAACCTCGAGGTTCTCAGAAAAGAAACCTGCATGCTGGGATCCTGTGTGTTCATCATATCGCCCTCAAGCGCCTGCATGGGGCCTTTCCCCTGGGCCCTTGGGCTGCCTCCCAGCTGCTCTGGGACCCAGCAGAGCTGCACGGTCAACTGGCAGGGGTTTCACAGGAGGGTGGGGACAGGGAACCTCCCCAAGGCAGTGGCCTGAGGGAACCCCAAGCCTCACTCAGGAAATTCAGAAGTTGGGATTTTTTATTATTATAAAAGAAAAATATTTCAGGCTTGCTAACATTTCAAAAAGCAGAGAAGAAAAATCACCCTGCCGTCTCCTCCAGATATGAACACTGGTGATTTTACATATGTCCATCCGGGGTTCTTTATTTGGGGGAGGAGGGGCTGGCATGTGTAGCTCTAGGCAGCCAGCCGGGAGTACCATCTCCACTCCAAAGGAGAACAGAGGCCCAGCAGGTGATTGACCAGCTAGGGCCCTGCGTCTGCGGAAGGCTCTCATCTACAGCAAGTTCCAGATCCTCCAGGGGCCCTGCACACACGTACCACAGCCGTGCAAGTCCCCTTAAACAAGGGGAGGAGCCAGAACCAATGACCTTGGTAGCCACCAAATAACAGCGCCCACGCCCCGCCTCCTCCATCCGCTGCTGAGAGGCGCGTCTAGGGTTTCCCTGCCGGGGAACATCTTATTGGACTATCACTCATGGGTAGAATTATTTTCTCAGGAAGGACACCTGAAGTGGCTGACCAGGCATGAGGCCCTTTTCTCGGGCTTGCGGTCTCAAGGTCACACCCTGAAGCTGAAGGTCACACTGCTCCTGCAGAGGTGGCCCTCTGGCCCGACTCCACGGAGCTCTGACCATCAGCGCTTGCCTTACGTGCTGCGGAAAGGACCCGTCCTCTCTGCATCGCTCGCCTTGGTGGAGCACCTGAGTTCCGGGCCCTTCGCCTGCTCCTCTTCTTCCTCGCGTGCTGCCTGGGGAGCCCGGCCTCAGCTGAGGAGCCCGTCCTCCTCATGGCTCATTAACACTCTGTCCTCCGAATCTGCGACTCGTTTTTTGTACTTGTCATTTGTCTTTCTTAAGGGAAATCTGGCACTTTCTTTCTTGCTACCAATGCAATAAGTCTCCATTGCAAAATTCAAGAAGCTGAGCTTAAACCAAAGGAAGAAGGAAATCACCCACTATAATCACCAAATTATAAACGAGAACATCACCGCTAACATTTCAGTATGTTCTTCCAGTCATTTTTTTTTCCCTGTGGACAAAAGGATATATTTTGTTTTTCAAAAATGGAAACATGCAGCCCATGTCGTTTGCAATTTGATTTTTTTTAATTAGCGGCAGTATGAGCATTTTTCTGTGTCACCAAGCATCATCGCGGGACATTACTTTTTCATGGATGAAGGAAGTCGATGGTGGAAGTGTCGCACTTTCTGCTGCAGGAGCCGAGCACGCTGAGCAACACAGCTTTGTTCTCCCGCCCTTCCAGGGGTTGGAGGTTCAAAATGACAGTCTCAGTCAGGCCTGCTCCCTGCAAGACTGGATAAAACCCAGCTTGCATCCTCGGCCTGGTGGTGGCCGTCCCCATGTTGCTAGTCTGTGGCTCAGTCTCTGCCTGTGCCGTCAGGTGGCCTTGTCCTTGTGTGCTCTGTGTGTCCCCACCTCACAGGGACAGCAGCCGTACTGGAGGAGGGCCTGCCCCATGCTGATACAACTTCATTTCAACTAATTGCATCCGCAAAGGCCCTATTCCCAAACAGGGTCACTGCTGAGGTCCCGGGGTAGGCCTTTCTGCAGTGCATTTTTGGGGGTCACAGCTCAACCCCTAGCAATTTCTTTAACGCTTCCCCTCCTGGTGCACATGGAAGCAGCCCTCAACTGTTTCCCCACCTCAGCCTTCAGTTGCTAATCCTCCGTGGGACCCAGTGACCACTCTCTCAGGCTTAATTGCTAGAAGTGGGATTTTCCAAGTGCTTGCAGTGTCCTCGGTCTTTACCGAGTGATCAAGAAAATGGCAGAGGCTGTGTATATTTCACATTGTCCTCTGGCTTTCATGGGTGACCACGTGGTCACATGTCAGGATGGCTCCGAGGGCCCGCCGGAGGACAGCTTGGCTCTGAGGTGCTTCTGAGCTAGAACCAACAGGCGTGCAGGGATTCCAAGGTCCACCGTAGAGAGGAAGAAGAAACCAGGTGCTGGTGGTCTCCTGCTCTAGGAAGCCCCCCAGGCTGGGTTGAGTGGGGGGCCACAGGCCTCCCAGCCTGTGTTGTGGTCTCATGACAGGCTCCGCTCCTGGGTCCCGCTCTGAGAACTCGAATGTGCAGGTCAGGCCTCACATTAGCAGGCATGGGCATGAGAGGAGGCTTCCTGGCGCATCCTCCAGGACACATGGCTGAAGTCGCCTCCCAGCCCATGGCCCCAAGTCCGCTGGACTCCAGGATTTCCCCACAGTACACAGAGCATTGTAGGAAAGTATCACTTTGGATTCTTGCAAAATAATTAACCAGCCAAGCTGAATCATAGAGCATCTTGTAGCTCAGACACCCAACTGGACCGTCTGTCTGCGTGTGGTTGCACAGGTCACGTTCTCTACGGGCTTCATCCCAGGGCCAGGGAAAATGCCTCTTCTCTGACCTAAACCATTTATAGGAGATTCTTGTACATTGTCTTGAAAGTGGTCATAGGCGGGCCTCACCGGAAACCTCTCCATGTATAAGCAATGCAAAGGGAGAGCCCATCGCTGGCGCTGTGCGCGAGCCTGTGGCCCTGGCAGCGGAACGAAGGCTGCTAGTCCAGGTAGTCCAGCCCCACCAGCCACAGGAAGCAGACAGAACATGGGTCTCCCCCTCGGCCACCCCAGTGCACCCAGGGACACTTTCAGAGAAGGTATGTGCTCTGTGTGTGCCCTCACCTCTCCAAACATCCGCTGAGGTGGAAACCGTGGTCCCTCACACGGAATGAGCACCCCTTGTCCAAAATGCTTGGGACCAGAATTGCTTCAGATTTGGAATATTTTCAAATATTGGAATATTTGCATATACACAAATATATGAAATGAGATATCTTGGGGATGGGACCCAACCCTAAACACAAAATTCATGTATGTTTCATATGCACCTTATACACATAGCCTGAAGGTAATTCTGTAGAATATTTTAAAGATTTTTGTGCATGAAATAAACTGTGATGGTATGTAATTTTCCATTCATGGTATCAAGCCAGTGCTTAAAATGTTTTGGATTTGCAGAATTTTGGATTTTGGATTTTGGGTTGCTCAACCTGCAACACGCGGCCATCTGGAGCACTGTGGGGCGAGTCTCTGCTCAGGTCAGGAATGTGGAAGTGGAGGCAGCAAGCACCTTTTAAACAAAGAGGCGCTGAGGAGGAGGCTCCGCAGGTTTTGCTTCTTCTCCTTTGGGGGGAAGCTCGTGGTCTGGACAAGATGCACACACCTCGGGGGCAACTGCCACAAAGGTGACCCCTTCACCTCCCCAGCAGACAGGGATCATCGCTGCTTCCCGGCACGGACTGAACTGTGAGTCCCCGGAGACGCTGGATCCCGACCCCAGCACCCACCCACGTGACCTATGCGGAATCAGCGTCTCTGTAGATGTAAGTAGTTAAGATGAGGTCACTAGGTGGTCCCTAATCAAACATGACTGTGTCTTTATAGAAAGAGGGAATTTGGACAAAAGGACAGACACGTCCAGAGGAAGTGTGCCACAGGGACGATGCCACCGATGAGCCAAGGAGCACCTGGGGCCACCAGAAGCCAGGAGACGGGCCTAGACCAGGTTCTCCTTTGCAGCCTCAAAGGAACCAACCCATCCGACGCTGACGCCTTGATTTTCTTCTTCCAGGCTCCACAACGGCCAGACAACACGGTTCAGCTGATTGAGCTGCCCGGTCTGCGGTAGTCGTTACAGCTGCCACAGGAAACTGATACACCGGTGATGTCAGAGAGCAGCACTCATGCGGGGTCTCCCATGATACCCAGGCCATGCCCGATGTCACAGATGTTTATGGCTGTCCCATTTCTGCCTCTAGATTACTGGATTATTCGCATGTGTTCCACACGCACACAAAACAAAGACTCTGCCTGCCCCGCCTCCCCAGCCACTGCAAAAGCTAAACCAGCCCCGCACATCCTCCTTCTGCAGCTCCAGCAGGCCCTGCCTCTGTCTCACTCAAAGATCTTCACTGCACCGAGCCACTCCATTGCATTTTCAATCTGAAAGCAGCCCGGGCCAAGATGTCAGACGACTGCGCCTACGTGACCACTCCCACACAATGCTTGATTACAGCCGGGGCTGCCGGGGGCTTCCGCCACCCCTCCCTGCCCAAGGGCAGCTCACCTGCATCCGCTGGGGCACCCCTGGGCCAGCTGCCGCTCCTGCACATCCAGCTCACCTGTAATAAAACACAGCATCACTTTTATCTGTGTAATGTCTCAGACAGATAACAAACAATCCATCAAAATTAATACTTGCTTTTTGTAACATCTATTAATTTTTTATTGATTAGAAAATATATGTGGAGATGCATTAATAAGTGTAGTCAGAGGCAACATCGTAGAATGCACTGTATGACTTGCGTCTCCTGGGCGGAGGTGGAGACTGTCTAGTGTGACAGACAGCCGCGGGTGCCCGGCAGGCAGACAGCTGGACCTGGATTTGAATTCCACACTCAGTCGCTGTTGACCTTGGCCAGAAGCTGGTCTCTCTGCACCTCCATCTCCTCCCCTGAGAGGAGTCTGCCTGGCAGCTAACACACTGAAGTGTCACCTGCCCTCCTCTCCCTCGGCCGCTCCATGGGGAGCCAAGGGTCGCGAGCGTTAAATGAGGCAGGCGTGATCTGGAACCCAGCCCTCCACGAGCAGTCCACTTGGCTGGTCACTGGCTCATTCTGAGAGACTCCAACATTTATGACTAAGATGGTGCCTTAGGGTGCTCCGAGGAAAAGAACCCGCCAGGTGTGTAACATTCGGCCCTCATATCCATGAGCTCCACGTCCACAGATCCAACCAATCATGGATAGAAAATAGTCCAGAAAAATCTATACTGAACATACAGAGACTTTTTCCTTGTCATTATTCCCTAAACGATACAGTCTAGAGTAGCGTTTGCATTGTATTAGGTATTCTGAGTTCTCTAGAAATGATTTGAAGTATACGGGAAGATGCGGCAAGGGGAGGCAGGTCATGCTCTCCGCACATTCACTGCCAGGCAACCTCCGTGGCTTCCTCGGACCCTCTCTGGAGGGGCTGTCTCTGGCCCCCGCTTCCCAGATGAGGAGACAGAGGTGCAGGTGTATGCAAATGCTGCGTACATGCAAATACCACACCACTGCATGTAAGGGTCTGGAGTATCCACAGGCTTGAGGATCCTCAGGGTCTTAAAACCCATCTTCACCTCATATTTGAGAGGCGAATCTGTATGCACACAGATCTATTTAAAACAATTGGCTCAGCAACTTAGACCCTTTTTCAAAGTAAAATAAAATAAATAGGGCTAGGGTATATCTGGAAGGTAGAATGCCCCTGGGTTCGATCCCCAGTACCAAAATTATGATGATGATGAGGAGGAGGAGGAGGAGGAGGAGGAGGAGGAGGAGGAGGAGGAGGAGACTTGGCTCAGGTGACCGTGGAGACCAGCAAGTCCCCAGTCTGTGGGACAGGAGAGATCCCTGGCAGAGCCGCAGGTGGGTCCGCGGGCTCTCTCAGGCGGGTTCCCTTCCTCTTTGGGAGGTCAGTCTTTGTTCTATTCAATCCACCCACACGGTGGAGAGTCATCAGGCTCACTCAAAATCCACTCATTCAATGTCAGCCTCGTCTAATAAACACCTTCACAGAACCATGTTTAATTGTGTATCTGGGCACCCTGGCTGGCCAAGTCGACACGTGAAATTAGCCATCACCAGGGGTGTGTGTGATGTAGCTGTCATGGGGACCTTGTTCCAGAATCTGTGAGCCCCCAACTCCCTCCAGAGATGCTAAAACAGACCCCAAACCACAGTTATGGCCACGGAGCAGCAGCAGGGCCTGGGAATCCACAGACCAGATCATCCGAGCATGGGACGACTACCGATAGGATAGGGTGGTTCAGACACAGTGGATGGGAGCGGGCACGCCAAGCCTCACAGAGATGAACAAGCGCCTCCCTGCGAGCCCTCCCCACCACCTCCGTCCAGTGACCCCTGCGCTGTCTTCCCACAGCAGGCCCTTGTCTCTTGAAGAAGGAGGAACTTTGTGTCCCGGAGCCTGGCTGGACAAGGCTACCTGTCAGGACCACCCTGGTCTCTGCCACCCAGGTCCCTGGGATCCATGTTGGGGAATCTGTCTCAGGGACTGGGGATAGGGCTGAATGCCCAGATGCAGACTGGCAATGGAACCAGGGTGGCCCCAAAGCGCAAAACACCATTTTATGCTGCATTCTAAACATTAGAAATAGAATTCTTCTCTGGTTTTCAGGCACGAAGAAGTGCTAGAAATAAATTGCCCAACAAAAGAGGGGAACCTTCTATTTCCTCATTTGTCCATAAACCCTCTCCCCACAGGGCTGGAAGGGGCTTTCCACAGTCCAAGTCACAGGCTATTCCCAGCAGGAAGGTCCGACTTTCATTCCCTTTGGTGACCACAGCCCAAATCACAAAGCACACTGGATGAACCTCGGGCTCTGTCGAAAGATGGCCGCGGCAAGCAGGTGCAGGCCAAGCCGGCCCACCAGACTGCAGGACACGCCATCCCATATTTAAGTTCCCATAGGAACTGGGGACACATCCTCAACCTCAGAAAGACCCCTAGCAGACCCAGCCCTCGGGCAGCACACCGTGCTTGCAGACCCTCTGCCCTCTAATGCAGGGAGCAGGCCTCTGTCCATCGGGGCTGACCGAGCTGCCCACAGGAGCAGAGCCCTCAGCACTCCCCCGACCCCGCCACACGCCACAGCTCCGTAGGCATCCCCCGCCAGGCCTTGGCACTTAGGGACTTGGATTTGAAACCACATCATTCATCAACAAGTTCTCTCAGGAGCCCAGGAGCCCGTGGGTTTTCACAGCTCCCGCTGAGGCTGGGAAGGTGGTCAGAGCAGCAGGGGATGTCCTAGACACCCAAAGCCATGTCCACCAGCACAGGTAGAATGCGGAGCGTGAGCTGCTGGGGGAAGCAGGGCAGGCAGTGCGGGGGCAGCGGAGAAGGGGGAAGACCGCAAGCCCGAGGACTGGAGGGGCCCCCTGCCCCCCACCCCGTGTGGCGGGCCGCAGCCCCCTCCCCTCTAGAAAAGAAAGGAGAGTCGGGAAGATGCGGCGGAGGCCTGTTTGGCAAGTGTGCTGCTTGCTGTGGAGGAAGATAATTTGCTACATAAATAATGAATTAGATGTGTGTCAACGTGGAATTAGTCCTTGGGAAGGCTGGCAAAGCCGTTGTGTGCTTCCCGGTCACCGCGACCCATCAATTCCCAGAGACACCGGGACAGATCTGTTTAAGGTTCTTGTTATTACCCACCCTGGGTGGAATGTCTTCCTGGGGTCTCACTAATTCTATCTAGATGTGGCTGAGAGTCAATGAGTATCCAGATGTGAAAATATCCTTTTCCAATTGAAAAGGGACCCAGAGGATTC
The DNA here is from genome assembly GCA_004027185.1 of Glis glis. Taxonomy (NCBI): domain Eukaryota; kingdom Metazoa; phylum Chordata; class Mammalia; order Rodentia; family Gliridae; genus Glis; species Glis glis. Next base: position 10,358 of record PVJS01011037.1, read on the forward strand.
CGCCCATGCTTCGCCGCTCTCTGTTCCTACAATTGGCATTCGGTGTGACTCTCTTTGCTCGGATTTCAAAGGTTCGAAATCAGCCATGCGGAAAGATCTCTTTTTCTCTCCCTCTCTTTCCTACATTCACATGTCTAGGCAAGCAAGAACTCAGAAGGGACAGTGGTGAGCTTGTGCATCCTCCCAGGAGACACATACTAAGACAGGCATGGACGTAGGCTCCAGAAGGGTCCATGCCGCCCCAAGTGTTGTCTGTCCTGTGCGGAGGGGGCGCAGGCTGCACCAACCCCCAGGCGCCTCTCCACGGCCCAGGAGGTAGTGCACTCGCCCTGTCTAGGCAGTCAGGTCAACAGGGACCCTGGCCTTCCTTGAAATCCAAGGACACACAGGGTCTGGAAGCAGAGGGGGATCCATGTGAAGCCCCCCCCCCATCACCACCTCCAATCTCCCGCCCTGGCCAGGAAACATTCCAGAACACGCCGCTCAGGAGAGGCCTATTCCTGCTGGAACTTGTGGGATGGCTGGATGCCGCTGGGAAGGGTTCCAAATCACTGCCACGCTCCAAGCTCAGACATCCTCCTTCTCCCCCGCGTCTGGGAACACTGCCTCCAATGATCCTTTCCGCTCCCCAGCTGGGGTCACCGCCCCCTCGAACGCCAGAGCTCCGTGAAGCCTGGCAGAGCTCTAGGTCCCCCCAGGTCCCCCAGCTTCTCAGGATATTATGAGCCTGGAAGGACCTGGAGCCCAGTCCCCTTCCCTCCAGACACCAGTGACATTTAGCAAAGGGTCTGTCCATGAAGAGTCGCTGGGGTTGAGGGCCTGCTAATTCCTCCAGACCAGATGGCGGCAGCACGATGGGGCCTAACTGCTTGGAGCTGCCACCACCCAGTCCCCTGCCCCTCTCGTCCCCTGTGCCCTCCCTCCCAGACCAGGGCTGATGCAGCTTACACAGTGGGCCAGCAGAGTGGCCTGACACCGTCCTGCAGGCACCCAGAGACAACCACTCTGGGGCCTCCATGAGCATCCAGGCCATGCGGGGAGCAGCTCCCGGAGGAGCTCGGGGACTCGGTGTCTCCAAGCACAGCAGCCCAAGACCATCTGCGGACCAGGAACTGTTTTCTGACACTTACTGACATCCCTGTTCCAACCAAAAACCAAACAGGCTTGCCTGAAGGCAACTTTAAAAGCGAGCTTTTGGGAAGGGAAATTGCTAGGAGGCTGCAGCATCAGGGTTGAACCTCAGCCCCGCCCCACAGCACAGCCTCACAGTCCGGAGGCCCTGGAGACCCCGCAAAGCCCCAGCCCTGGAGGTCCAGCCTGGACTTGCCTCTGTTACTGACCAGGACACACGCAGACCAAGCAGGTCTGCCCTGGCCTGGCTGTGAGGGTATGCTGCGTACTAGGAGCAGGGTGGGTGGGGGCCAGTCCCACCTGCCCCCAACCATCCCGGCCTCGCGGGCTCCTCCAGCCCCGCTCCCTGTGAGCAGAGAAACCTCTTCGCAGCCGCCCCGCGCCCAGGAAGATGGGAGCTGGGAGGCTGTGGGTGGCAGTCTGACCTCAGGGAGGGCAGGGCTGGGGCGGCAGGTGGGGGGCACTGGGCTTATCCCAGCAGATCGCAGGCTGGGGTGGAGGTCAGGGGATGGGGGGCTGGACAGACAGGGTGAAAAGATGCTGGACCCAGGGAACAGGAGGGACAGGTCAGGTGACCATCAACCTCGTGGTGTGACAGGAAGTCCTGTCAGCCAGTGGGCAAGTCAGGAAGGCTGGGGTCTCATGGGCCTCGGTTTGCTCACCTGAGGAACAGGCGGGTTAAGCTCTGTCTCCTGGGCTTGTTATGAAGGTAAGTGGGGCGCAGGGGTGGGCGCCTGGCTCAGGAGGTACCAGCCCCTCCCTCTAGAGTCCCTTCCAGAGAAGCAGACAAGTGCCCCAGCCCGGGGCGACCCTGGCGGAAAAGCCTGGTGCAGGCCATGGTGCTCCTGGAAGTCCACCGGGGAGTTGAGGGGACAGGAGAGAAGGTTGAGGGGAGAGGTGGGAGAGGCTCTCCCACCTGCTCGGGGGCTCACGCCACACACCAAGTGTGGTGAAACTCACCCTGAGCCTGAGTTTCCATCTGCATGCCCAGGTGTGGGGCTGGAAGGGACCCAGCACGGGCAGATGCACACACACCTCCCTGCTCACGGTTCTTGTCCTGCCCAGAGCCCTGCCCCAAGCACTGAGCCCAAAGTCTAACATGACACAGGCTCTGCCACCCCTCGGGGTCAGCTCAGCTCTTCAGGGAAAATGCTCAATTATTTCAAAGTCCAGCAGGCCTGGTGGCGCATGCTTGTAATCCCAGTACTTAGGAGGCTGACACAGGAGGATCGCAAGTTTGAAGCCAGCCTCAGCTACTCAGTGAGGCCCTCAGCAACTCAACGAGGCTCTCAGCAATTTAGCAAGACCCTGTTTCCAAATAAAAACTAAACTAGGTCTGGGGTGTGGCCTGGAGGCAGAAGGTCCCTCCGTACCACAAAATATAAATAAATAAATAAATAAATAAATAAATAAATAAATAAATTCCAAGCTGTCCACCCTGGGCATCCCCTCCACCGAGCCTCCCAGCTGGTTCTTGTGTGTAGGGAAATGGCTAGACGCAGGGATGGGCAACTCTGTCCACAGGGCCTCTGGGCCCACATGGTCCCCCACTGCACGAGGGTGACGATAACACTGTGCTGGCACTCCAGGCTAGTATCTCTGCGTGCAGCTAGCCCACATGACAGGCCTGTCCCTCATCTGGGCTGGACCTTGTTGCCCATCCCAGCATCCTGCCCTACAAGCTCAGCAGCCCACTAGGCCACCCAGCCCTCGGGAGCCCCGCCCACCACCCAGCCCTCGGGAGCCCTGCCCACCTTGCTTCTCATCCTGGGCCAGGAACTGGGTGCTGGCTGGGTGCTGTCCCCAGGACTTTCCAACCCCAGCTTTTCCTCCATGCACAGGCCACAGGAGAGCTGCCACGAGGTTCTCACACATCCCTCCTCCTCTCTAGAACCTCCATCAGACTCCTCCTGAGTGACTCCCCAGCAAAACACCGTACTCACCAACACACGTTCACATGCACACAGAGTGACTCTGGCCCTGGCAGGAGGGTAAAGGCAGAGGAGGCTCTATCCCTGCACCTGCTCTATATAGAGGGGCATTTGGTATTTGAAAAACACTCTTCCTTTATGGTAAATATTCATGGTAATCCCTGATTTCTAAAATATTATCTCACTGTGGACACCAACATCATCATCATCATTATAATTACTAGTATTATTATTAATTATTATTATTATTTTGGCAGTAAAAATGTTAAAACTGGACCTTTTCCTTGTATAATAATACAAGTGTCTCAGCACTTTTATAACAACATTAGATGTCTTGCATTAAATCAGGGAGGGTCAGATCAAAGAAAATGTAAAAAGATAAGCCAATGTTTTTCAAATCATAGTTTCCACAACTCCAATCTGTAGTGACAGAAGGCAGATGGTGGTCGCCTGGGGCAGGGCTGAGGTGGTAGCTGGGAAAGACACACGGGGCTCCCTGGGGTGAGGGCATCTTCCCTGTCCAATGTTACTGGTTATGGACACACACATTTGTCAAACTCACTGAGCTGTAGCCCAAAATGGGTGCATTTTACTGCACATAAATTAGATCTCAACAATTTTTATTTTTAAAAAAAAAGCCAGGCGTGGTGGCGCACGCTTGTAATCCCAGTACTTGGGAGGCTGAGACAGGAGGATCGCAGGTTCGCGACCAGCCTCAGCTACTTAGTGAGGTCTCCGAAACTTAGTGAGACCCTGTTTCAAAATAAACAATACAAATTAGGGCTGGAGGTGTAGCTCAAAAGAATAATGCCCCTGGGTTACATCCCCAGTACCACAAAAATAAATAAATAAATACAAATTTTAAAAGTACTTCTCTTATATCCTCTCCCGGTCAACATGTGGGTTGCCTCACCGGGGGGATATTTTTCAAAGGATCGCACATGGGTAGGGAGTATAGAATCCATAGGATTCCCATGGAGGGGCCTGGGAGGCTTGCCGGGTCTGCACCTTGAAAGCACCAACTTGTTCTCTGGAAGAACCTGCTCTGTTGTGCAGGTGCCCTCCTTCCTGCGCACCTCAGCCACGACTCAGGCTGGTGTCCCCGAGGCAGAAGGGACCAGGAAGGGTCTGGGCCCCAGATAGTAAACTGTTGTCTGAGATGAAAGCTGAGTGGCCCTGACCGTCCGTGCTCTACCTGGCCACCCTACACAGCGTACGTCCTTTCCAGCCTCCGGTCCAGGCTTGTCAGCTCCAAAGGAGTCCAACGCCGATGAGCCCCAGCCTGACTGCCGGCCCCTCCTCTAAGGCCCCGCGGCTTCCATCCACGCCGCTCATAGCCAAGGCAGCGCTGCTATGAAAAGCAAAGTCTCCTTCAGGTCAACTGCCCGCTCAAGTCCATAACCACGCGATGTGACCAGGAGACACGTGACTTTGCTGGGGCATCCCCAGGGGAGATGCCCTGGGCACCTTCTCACCCTACTCTAAGAAGGTCTCCAAGATGAGAGGACAAAGGAGCTCAGCAACCAGCCTCTGCCAGCATCCCGGCCCGTGGACACAGGAGGACTGGAGGACAGCAAGAGGGAGCAGGCCTCGCTTGAGCCTTTCCATCCCAGAAGCCACAGATGAGGGAGGCCACGCCCTGGCCCCAGCCGGCTCCCCACCCACACCTCCACCTTCACTTATTGGTTCAAATTACAGCCATTACCTTCTATGCAAAGAGGTGGCTAAGATGAAAGTAGGTCACTAGGATCAACAACACAATGGTGTCCCTAGAAGAAGAGAGATGGGGACACGCACAGAGGGGCGCCCGTGTGAGGACTCAAGGAGAAGGTATGAGCTCAGCCAATGGGCCCCCCTCCTAGGACACAAAATCAAGAGAAGGTGGTTCAAAGGGGCAAGGACAGTCAAGACCTGCTGCTCCGAGGCTCCCGGTCAACCGAGCCTGGTCCTCAGCTGGACCCCAGTCAGCCACTGTGATAGTTAATTTAATTTGTCAACTTAACCGGATCATGACACACCCAAGATCATGTGACTTTGGGTGTGTCAATGAGACAATTGGTTTATGTAACAGCAGATTAAACAGAAAGTCCTGCCCTAAATGTAGGCAGCAGGGTTCTGATAGGTGCAGGACTTAGATAAAAGAAGGAGAAAGCCGCATAGAGGGATGCGCGACTCTTTCCGAAGAAAACGCATCTGCTCTTGTCTGAGATCGTCGGCCTCCAACTTCGCCATTTCTCTGAAGAGCTTCTTGATCTCTGCTCTTGTCTGAGATCGTCGGCCTCCAGCCCTTCAAACTGAAACTTCACCATCGTTTCTCTGAAGAGCTCTTAGACCGCTCGACCAGCTACTGGTTCCTCTGACTCTCCACGTGCAGTCGGAACTCAGGACTACATTGTAAGCTGATCTGATAAACCCCTTTTTCCATATACTCATTCTGTGGATTCTGTTAGTCTAGTGAACCCTGACCAATATAGCCACCATCAGACAGCGCTCACCCTGTGTTCTTTTACCTTAAAAAAAAGACAGTCAATATTAGTAGGTTACCCCTGGTCCATAGCACCCAAGGTCAAGACTGACATATGTGCAGTGTCTAGCTATGAAAATCCCTCCCTGCTCGCGGCCACCTCTGGAGCCTGGAGTCCATCTCCGCTCCCATGAAACGAATGAATGAACCACCTGGGTGCATTGTGAATAACTTGGAAATACAGTCTTGAAGAAACACCTGCCATGCTATGCATCTGCTTAGCCTTACTTCTGCACTTCCAAATTTAGCTTCTGAGGCTCAAAACCTCATAAACGCTGTGTCTAGTTTCTAGCCCGGCAGATTCCATCTACTGATTTGTGCACATCATTTTGTCAAAACCTTTCTGAAGTTCTTTGCTCTATCTCCCTTTATTCTTGTCCCCCCCCCACTTCAGTTTCAGCTCAGCAGAAGACACACCAGCTGTGAAATCAGCCTGCACACCCAGACATTGGCACACACCACGCTGTGAGCAGGGTGGAGTGAGCGCACCGGGCACCATCACCAGCGTTCTTGCCCTTGCCCCCTTTTTCAGATCTTATACTTCAGATCAAAATCTTCCCAAAATTACCTCGACAGCAAGGTGAGCTTGTTTGGAAAGTTTCAACAAAACCTGCTCATTCATTTTACTCTATCACAAGACTGCAAAAGGACAGGCCAAGGGAGAGGAAGAAAATATTTGCCCATAGATAACTCAAAAGAGCATTGCATTAAGTTAAAACAGCAGAGGGGCCCCAACTCCACAGACAAAAATGAGGAGAACAGGAGTTTGAGGAACCACGGGGAACACACTTCTAGTCTATCCTCTGATTAAAACTTTTACCAAAGGACCTCAAATCAAACTAGTTAAGAATAGGATTCTCGTTCTTGTGTTCCAGAAGGACAGGTGGCAATGTCACGGTCCTCTGGAGGTTTTCCCAAGTTCAGATCGCCTCTGTGTGTCCCCAGGCAGCAGGTGACCTGAAGTGCCACACCATTGCCAGATGCGTGTTGACGTAGAAAAGCTCGCGTATGTGAGAGCAGGGTTGACAGCGAGAGCGCTGTCTCATCAGGCTTGGAGAGCCATGGCGGAGATGAGGCCGGCGTTAGAAACGGGCGCCTCGTCTCCGCTGCAGTCTTGCCAGGGTTGGGAGTAAAGGAAGAGGCCGGGCTGCTTTTCCGACTCCCACGTTCATCCCCGACCCTCCCCCACCGGAGGGACCTGTCACAGCCTCTTTACTCTTGTCCCGAGCATGAGGCTCAGGGGCTTATTCAGAGTTAGATGCTTATTGTTTCTCAACCACAATGGTGATGAACCTTTGCATCCCCTGAACTTCCTATCAAAACACAACGCGCGTTCAAATCTGCATCCCACATTCTGTCTTGGATTGGGCTCGTGGACACTTACCTGATCGCTGTGCTCTCTTTGCTGAGGTGCTCACCCGTGCTACTCTACACACTCCCTCCAGGCTCCTGGCTCCACCTCCTCCTGCAAAACTGCATGTGTGGATGACTGATCCATTCCAGGGACCAAAGATCCATGCAGGACCCCGATGTCTGCACTCCTTGTTCCCCCAAAGCAGTACACGTTCCCCTGAATGAATCCTCATGACCTTTGCCCATAACCACTAACCATGACCATCATCATGACTCTCACAGACGGCCATCACCCGTCATCACTGCCCAGGACCGCTGCTCATGACCCTCGCTTCAGCCATGGCTGAGGGCCACTGCCCGGGACCACCTGTCACCCATGACCATCGCCAATGACCTACACCATGACCTTCTCCCATAACCAACTCCACGGCACTATCCCCCATGACCACAGACTGTGACTGCAGAAGTTTCCATTGTGGAATTGAACTTCCTCCCTGAAGTCTAAAGAGAATAACCTGTGAGAACAGGAGAGACTGGACCTAGATAACATCATTCTTACAAAGAAAATAGATGCAAGCTTTCCTAGGTGCAGCTCCCAGATATGACACGGAAAGCGAAAGGGACCGTCTGCAAACCTCCTCCCTGTGCCCTGCCGGCTCTCAGACACACGCTTAGAGTCTCGGACACCCACTTAGAGCCTCGCACAGAGGAGGTGCGAGCCGCAGACAAGCTTCAACCCCAGACATGCATCCATCCCCACCCAGCACGTCGGGCCAACAGCGACAGCAGCTGTGAGTGCAGCACACGGAAGATGCACTTCAGTTCACTCAGAAACCCAGACATCTAAGTATTTCACCCAAAAAGAATTAGGTTTAATTCACAATATATGAGTTTTCCAAAAACGCCATTTATTAATCTGTGAGCTATATTTGGCCAAGAACCATGAGGGAATATGAGACCATATATTCAAATGCCCACCTTGTTCATTGAAATAATCGACAATGGTCAGGACGCATATTTTTATGTATTTTGTCTTTTTTTAATACAGATTTCGTGTTTAGCAATTCAGGACTACAGCCCCTGGCAGCAACTTGGAAATATTCATCTTGGGGATTGGGGTTCAGTCTTCCTCCTGTGTGACCGCACACTGTGTTTGCTATCCTCCTGGTGGCCCGGGCCCTGCTCCCTGCATCTCCTCTCGCCTGCTGTGTCTGACTGTCACCACCCACAGGGCAGGTGGATGAACCCGAGAGCCGTGCACTTGTGCAGCCCTTACCCGCTCATACTCCCCGTATTTATTATTGCTTATGGGCCCCCTTTGGAGCCTGATTACTGCCTGATAAAGAAATTTGACTTCTTGTTGTTTATTTTTTTTCTTTTATGGGTGCACTGTAATCATACATCTTGATGGAGTTCAGGGTGATAGAGGCATAGTGGAAATAGAACAGCGATTGACAGACATCTGCTTCAACGAAGCCCGCCCTCTGCTTCTTCCCACTTCTCTCAAAAGTAGTCGTATAAAATACCAGCGTTGAATGGAGTCTAAAGACATACGTGATCTTTACCATACTAATTCCTTTAAGTGTGTGTAAACTACATGTATATACACATGTGAGTAAGAATGAATAAGATGTAACTATGATGTGCATATAGGTATGTGTGTGACTGATAAATCTTGTTTGTGTCTAGATGTGTCCTTGATGTAAAAACTTTATCTGCCAAAGTAGGATGAAAGAAGTCAAAAATTGCTAGGATAGTGAAGGTTTCCTATAAGAAAGCATCGCTTTGTGAATTTTTCCTGACTTCGATGCACTATATAGACAAATATTAAAGTTACAAGCTTTAATATTTAACCAGTGGCCAGTCTGCGGAGGCTCATTTCTCGTTTCCAGGAGGGGCTCTGGTACAAGCAGTGGCTCTTTTTAATAGACATCACGCATTAAGAAAGGGAGGTCTGTTAAGTCGTGATTCGGCTAAGAGCCACGGGGCGCAATATGTTCTGTGGGTCAAAAGCACACATCCTAAAGGGATTGGGAACTACAACAGTGTCTTTGTTATTAATCCGGAAATTGCATTTTTAGAACTGATATTGTCGACTACATAAGTCCCTATTTTTCCCCCGGTGGAAATTTTTCCTCTGAAAATCAAACAAACTCCCCTTTGTCCCCTCTGAGGTGGGTGCCCGCCCCTGGCATGCCCAGCTTCAGTCTGCATGTCTGTCTGCGGCCCGGTATGCTGTCGGAGATCCCTGGTCTTCGGAACGTCCCCCCTTAGGATGACCTGCGCAGACGGCCTCTGGGCGAGGATTGACCGGTCACAGGTGACGTGGATAGTATGGGTGTGTGGCTGCTGCTGCAGGGGGCTCCCTCTCTTCCTCAAGACCAGAGTCTGCTCCCAAACCACAGGATAAGCCTAGAGCAGCTTGCCCGCAGGACAGAACCATGACTGTGATTGGTCTGATTTATTTTCTAAGAAATAGCGTGTGCTGAGCGGTATGGTCCTTGGAATGAGGACCCGCCCCTGGCCCAGAGGGATTTTCCCCAGGACCCTGTGCTCTTGCAGGAGGCAGGCCCCAAGGAGGCCCACCCTTTCCTCCTCAGCTGGTTGTCTAGTGGCTTACTGTGGGGCAGGCCCCAGGGAAAGGTCTCTGCTTGATGGGAACTGCAGGTGGCTCACTGGGCTCTGGGACACTCTCTGCCCTTGTTAGCTGAACTTTCTCGAAGCAGCTGTTGGTTTTCCTGCCTGTGGCTGGGAGTGACCACACAACCAGCCCCGTCCCAGGCTGGGGGGAGGGGGAGGGCCAGGCGTGAGTGCACACATAGGCACCTGTATGCTCATGCACACCTGTGAAAGGTGGACCACTCACAGATGTGTGTTTTCGCCCATCTACCCTCCCCTGCCTATTAGGGACAGCATCATGGGACCAGCGTCCTGAGTGAGAGAAGCCCTCCCAGGTGAGCAAGGGTTTTGGGGTCGCAGCTCTAGAAAACACAAGTGCCAAGCTAACCGAAGTAGCCAGAGAAAATCGCCCACCCTGCTGCCTCGTGGCTGTGTGAGAGTAACTGAGCATGCCAGCCCGCGTGCCGGGCATCTAGCACCTGTTGGATGTGGTGGAGAAATGGTCTCAGGACCACACGGTGGGAAGGCTTGTGAGAGGCAAGACAGGGAGGACCAGAGGACTATGCTGCCCACTGAAAGGCCATTTGAGGAAGGGCGGGCACTGAGGGCCCTCGGCCATCTCCGTTGGCTTTCAGGAACCTATAACTAGGAATGCGCTTAAATTAATGCTGCCTGGACCACTTCACTCGCTCATTCACAGTCCTTGGCCTCCGTGACGAGCCCAAGTCAGCTCCATCGTGGAGATGATGCCTTGAGTTGACACAGCATCGAATGTCCCAGGGTCCCCCCGGTGCCCACTCATAGTAGTGCTACGCCAACAAAATAGAACCCTGTCACCATTTAAAATGATTGGCACCCATGCTCGGGACACATAAAACATGTCTTTAATGTTGGAAACTCTTTGGTTGTCCAAGACCTTGAAGCCCCAAGAAAAGGGTGCTGTATGAGCCTTCTCCAGGCAGAGACTGGGAGTCACCTGGTTCTACACGCTATTTGCAGATGCTCAAAAGAGTCACGCAGGCATTAATCAACACTCCAGCTTATTAAAACACTTCCTTCCCAGTCCCCGCTATTGCCTCCCTGTGCCGGGTGAACACATAGTCACGTGCTCGTGCCCACCTCTGCCCCAGGTTTCCAGAATCATGCCTGCTGGGTTTCTAGAAAGTGGACTGGACTCTCAGCATCCTTGGGAATGACAGGAATCATCTCCATGGGCTTCCAGAAGCCCAGGTCCTCTACGCTTTGGAAAAATGAGAAGGCTCAGCCTGAGAAATCTTTGCCTAACCCAAAGTCACCAGCATTTTCTCCACTGCTTTCTTCTAGAAGATTTGCGGGATTTATTTCACATTGATGTCTACAATCCACTTTGTTTGTTTTGTGTGTGTGTGTGTGTGTGTGTGTGTGTGTGTGTGTAGTACCGGGGATTGAACCCAGGGGCGTTCTACCTCCGAGCTACACCCCCAGCCCTATTTTTTATCCTTTATTTTGAAACTGGGTCTCACGAAGTTGCGGAGGGCCTCACTAAGTAGCTGAGGCTGGCCGGGAACCCGGATCCTCTGGTCTCCGCCTCCCAAGTACTGGGATTACAAGTATGGCAAAGTTGTGACTAGAGATCAAAGACAAAGGCGCCATCTTGGCTGAGCCACGCCAGCACCGCAGCTCCCGGAATCCTCCAGCAAAGAAACAGCTGACTCTTGTGAAACCAGCAATTATAGTCCACCATGGAAAGCAGTCGACATCAGACTATGATGAAATCCACGTCACACCAGATCCACAGAACACGGGTGAGTGAGATGAAGGGAGGCAGCGTGTTGCCGGCACTCCAAAACTCGGAACTTGGCCGGCGGGAAGACTGCCTCTTAAAAAGGAGAGTAGGGAGGGGAGGAGGGCTGCGGGGCTGGGGCATTATCTGCGTCCCAGCTTGGAGCCCAGGAAGAGGATGGGGAGGAAGGCGCTGCTGTGGCCGTGGCCATAGAGCTCCAGGTGCTGGCCGCCACTGAGCCTGGCACAGAGACAGCTCACTGCTCCCCAGCACCCTCTCTCGCCTGCACCCTGGTGCCCAGAGGTCTTTCAACCATTTTTAAAAATATATTTGGGCAGGGCCCATGCAACCACTGGGGCCTCAGCCTAAGAGCTGTGTGCAGATGCAGCGGGGCCCAGCGATTGGCCCCGCGCCGGGGCACCCTGGCTCCAGCAGATGGCGATTGCGGCCAGCCGGTGCTCCTGCAGGAAGAAGTGCCCTGGCTCCAGGAAGCAGAAGAAGGAGATGTTGGCCAAGGACATGGAAGAGTCTCAGGGTGGCAAGGTCCTCTCGGCCACAGAGCTCAGAGTCCAGTTGGCATGGAAGGAGCAGAAGCTGGCCAGAGCCACAGAGGCCTTAGAGCTGAGAAGCGAGATGATAGGAAAGAGAGAGGCAGCGTGTCGCTGGCGCTCCAAGAGTCAGAGCCTGGACAGTGGGAAGACTACTTCTTGACAAGAAAATCAGCACAGCCAAAACGCAACACAATAATGAGAGCCAAAGTGCAGAGGACTGTGAGTCAGTGGAAGGAGCGGAGGGAGGTTGGGAGCTCAAAGCATCTCACCTGGTAAGCGGAGAGCGGAGACAAAGGTGCCATCTTGGCTGAACCACCCCAGCACCATGGCCCCCAGAATCCTCCAGCAAAGAAACAGCTGATTCTTGTGAAACCAAAGATGATAGTCCACCATCAAAAGCAGTTGACATTGGACCATGATGAAGCCCAAGTTGAACAAAATCCACACCTACAATGGCAGTGACTGCAAAGGGTGGGTTGTGAACCTCAGCACCCGCAAAGAAAGTGACACAGAGAGACATGGATGTGGTGGCCAGATATAGTAGCACCCCAACACCGAGAAAAAAAAGAGCGGGTGAAACATGTCCCCCCTGGAGTAGCCTAGCACTGGCGCAGAATACCACAGCACTGAAGACCTGGATGAACACAGCATGGCCCCTGGAACAGCTCAGCAACAAAAGTTCGGGGCCATACCTACACCACAACTCCCGGAGACCAACAGCAAAGAGACAGCAGATCCTTGCGAAACCAGCGACTATAGACCACCATTGAAACTGACCAACTCCGGAACATGGTGAAGCCCAAATCAATCCAGACCCACACCTACAATGACGATGGTTTCAAGGGGTGGGCCATGAGCCTCTGCCCCTACAAGTGCGATGAGGAGAGACAAAGAAGAGGTGACCATACACAGGAGCAGCCTAACTTTGAGAACAGGAGCCAGTAAGGCGCGTCTCCCATGAGCAGCCCAACACCATCCTGGAACACCCCAGAACTGAGGACATATGTAGAGGAGACATGGCCCCCTCCCCAGCGGCCCAGCACAGAGAACATGGGCAGGTCAGCCCCCAGAGCTGGGGACACAGGGCAGGTGAGCCCTTGGCCCTGCTCTCGGAGACTCCCTGGTGCAGGGGACGTGGGGCAGGTGAGCCCTTGGCCCCGCTCTGGAGAACCCTTCCCCCTGGCACTGAGGACACGGGGTGGGTGAGCCTCGGCCTCACCCCTAGAGACACCCCCCTGGCGTGGGGATGCGGGGCAGGTGAGCCCTCGGCCCCCACCCCCCAGGGAACCCCTCACCCCAGCACTGGGGACGTGGGGCAGGTGAACCTTGGCCCTGCTCCCAGAGAACCCCTCCCCCCAATGCTGGTGATCCAGAGCGGGTGAGCCCTCGGCCCTGCCACCGGAGAACCCCCCCCCCGGCACTGGGGACACGGGGCAGGTGAGCCCTCTGCCCAACCCCTGGAGACCCCCATGGGACGGGAGAGCCCTGGGCCCCGCCCCCAAAAACCCCCGGATCTGGGGACACGGGGGGGGGGGGTGAGCCCTTGGCCCTGCCCCCGGAGACTCCCCTCTGGTACTGGAGATGCGGGGCAGGTGAGCTCTTGGCCCCACACCCAGAGACCCTCCCAGTGCTGGGGACATGGGGCGGGAGAGCCCTGGGCCCCGCCCCTGAAGACCCCTGGCGCTGGGGGCGCGGGGCAGGTGAGCCCCTGGCCCCACCCCCAGAGACACCCCCCCTAGCACTGGGGATGTGGGGCGGGTGAGCCCTCGGCCCTGCCCCCAGAGAACCCCTCCCACCGGCACTGGGGACACAGGGCAGGTTAGCTCTTAGCCCTGCACCCAGAGACCCCCCCTGTGCTGAGGACACAGGGCAGGAGAGCCCTGGGCCCCACCCCCAAAGATCCCCGGGGCTGGGGATGTAGGGCCGGAGAACCCTGAGCCCTACCCCCAGAGATCCCCCAGTGCTGGGGATGCAGGGCGGGCAAGCCCTTGGCCCCGCCCCCAGAGAACCCCTCCCCCCTGGTGCTGGAGACATGGGGAGGGTGAGCCCTTGGCCCTGCCCCAGGAGAACCCCTTACCCTGGCACTGGGGACGTGGGGAAGGGGGAGCCCCTGGCCCCACCCCATAGTACCCCAGTGCTGAGGTCAGGGGATGATGAGCCACGACACTGGAGGGACCACAAAGAGAGAAAACCTCAGATGAGTGAAGAAGGTGAACTAACTGGGGGAGACAGGAGGGAAGGAGAGGGAAACAAACTGGAGCACAGGATGGACTTACACAAAGATATCAGAGTCAACTACTACGCTGAAAATGGGAAGGAGGGAGGGGGGAGGCAGGGGGTGGGAATTGGGGAGGGCTAATTGACCGAGGAGTGCATGTATACGTCAACCACTGTGAAATCCTTCAAGATGTATTTTGCAATGCACTAATAAAAATTTTAAAAAAGGAAAAAAAAATGATTGAAATATCTAAAGGACCACAGCGATGCTGTTTCTCTCCTTGCTGGCATTGGTCTGACTTGAGCCTTATTATTTTTTTGTTCCTCTCGAGGAATCTGCTCAGAGTTTCATGGCTTTTCTCTAATGCCTCTGCTTTTTCTAATTCATTGACTTCTGTTCTGATGCACATTGTTTTCTTTCTTTCTTTCTTTCTTTCTTTCTTTCTTTCTTTCATTCTTCTTCCTTCCTTCCTTCCTTCCTTCCTTCCTTCCTTCCTTTCTCTTTCTCTCTCTTTTATTTCTCTTTCATTAGTTTCTTTCCCATTATTTTTCTTACTTTGAGTCTCACTTGCTTTTATTTTTCTGATATATTAAGTAGCATTTGAGATCATTGACTTGAGACTTTTCTTCTTTTCTAATCTAATAATTTAGTGCTACAAACTTTCCTGTAAGCAATGCTTTAGCTGCACCTTGCAAATTGTGATTTGCTGTGTTTTGCTTTCCTTCATCTCTAATAACTTTTTAACTTGTCTTCTGATTTTTTATTTGACCAATGTACTATCTGGAAGTATATTATTTAGTTTTTAAATATTCATAGATATTCCAGGTATATTCTGGTGTTTATTTCTAAATGGCTTTCATTATAGTCAAAATACATATTTTATTTTGTTTAAGTCTGTTATAGTTAGATATAAAATGTCCCCTAAAGAGCTCATTTATTAATGTTTGGAGCTCATGTAATTGAGTCATGAGGGTGTTATCCAGGTGGTGATCCAGCCCAGTAGGGTGTGGCTAGAGGTGGGTCCCTAGGGGGTGCAGCCTTGGGTATTATATAAATGGTTCCTCCTCCCTCTGCTCACTCTCTCTTGCTTCCAGCCTCCATGTTGTGAGGAGCACAGTTCATATGCTCTCCTTCTGTCCACCTCCAGCCACCATGCCCTGAGATCCACAGTCCCCGGCCTCACATGGACTGAGCCCAAAACTGTAAGAAAATAAATCTTCTTTCCTCTAAGTTACATGGTCAGGTCTTTAGATTATGGCCATGAGAATGCTGACTGGAACAAAATCCACTTAAATTAAAACATGCGTATGACATTAATAAAAGTTATCTTGGTATGTGCTTCATATGCTCATGAAGATAATGTTTGTTCTATTGTTGGGTGAATTGGCATACAGCTGTAAATTAGGTGAAGTTGGTTAACAGTTTCCTTGTATCTTCTATATTCATTTTGATATTCCATCTTATTATTATATTGATTACTGAGAAAGGAATATTAGAATCACTGACAATTATTTTAGATTTTGGATTTATTCTTTCAGTTTCTTCAGTTTGGGTTTTATGTATCTTAACACTTGGTCTAGGTTCATAAATATTTAGGATTATTATGCCCTTTTATTTATTTATTTTTTTTGTCGGTACTGGGGATTGAACCCAGGGGCATTCTACCTCTAAGCTATACCCCCAGCCCTATTTTTTATTCTTTATTTGGAAACAGAGGCTCACTAAGTTGCAGAGAGCCTCACTAAGTAGCTGAGGCTAGCTGCAAACCTGGATCCTCTTGTCTCAGCCTCCCAAGTACTGGGATTACAAGTGTGCGCCACCATGCCCGGCGTTTTATGCCCTTTTATTAATTAACACCTTTATCTTTATGAAATGGCCCAGTTTGTCCTTAGTCACAACATTTCCTCTGAAATATACTTTTTCTCATATTAATGTAGCCACTCTAGTTATCTGTTAACAGATTACTTTAATATATCTTTTTACATCCATTTACTTTTGACCTATTTTTTCCTTGTATTTAAAGTGAGTTTCCTGAATTTAGCCAATAGTTGGATCCTTTTCATTCAATCTGAAAATCTCTATCAGAGTTTTTGACCATTTACATGTAGTTTAATTTTGCCATTTGCTTCCGTTTTTTCCCATTTATTCTTCATTTGATTTGCCCTATTTCTCTCTCTTCTTTTGGATCAAGTACATTTTAGGGTTGCATGTTAGCTTCCTTCTTATTAGTTATTCTCTTGTGCTATTTTAGTGGTTGTATTAGAGTGCATAGTATACATATTTAACCTATCACAGTCCACCTTCAAATAGTTTGATACCAGTTCACATGAAGTGTACAAACTTTGCAGCCATATACTTTCATTACTCCCTTTTTGGCCTGTGAGCTACTGTTGGGATACATATTACTTCCACATATATAACAGCCTTAGATCACATTATCTCTATTTTTATATAGATTAAACAATTAGCATTCAAAGAAATTGAACTAATATAAAAATTGCTATTTGCTTATCCTTCTAGCTGTTGTATGTAGGGATTGTCTTTCCTTTGTGTAAATCCATATTTTCATCTATTAGTAGTTTTCTTCTGCCTGAAGAAATTCTTTTAACATTTTTATTGTACTGATCTGATGACAAATTCTTTCAGCTTTTGTATGTCCAAAAAGTCTCTATTTCACCTTTGTTTTTAAAAGATAC
Source organism: Glis glis (assembly GCA_004027185.1). Classification (NCBI taxonomy): domain Eukaryota; kingdom Metazoa; phylum Chordata; class Mammalia; order Rodentia; family Gliridae; genus Glis; species Glis glis. The sequence continues at coordinate 27,143 of PVJS01011037.1, forward strand.
TTTTGAGGTCAGATAGAAGAAATATTAGGCAGAAAGGAGACATTGGGAAGAAAAATATAGATTTAAAATTTTGAAAGTTCATAAACTAACTCCATCCCATAGGGTGTGTTCAGTCTTAGGCAGAAGCCTTAATGAGTCCACACCCTTAATCGCATTGGCTCCTCTCCACACCTGAGATTCCTGAGAAACAAAGGATCAATGAGGCGGACAAGGTCAGACACCAGCCAGCCACCACTCTTCAGTTGCCAGGGAAACCTGAAGGTTAAGAGGAAGTCCTGCCCTCCACTTTGCGACCCTATCTGCCCCCTCCTATAAAAGAACTGAGAAGACCGCAAAACGCTCTCTTGCTTGCTTGGATGGATGGACGCGCACAGGGAGACTCGCTCTTCCCTTCTTGAGATGGCCCCAACCTGTATCCCCACCTTTCTTGAATTAAACCTTTGCCTTTTTCTGATGGCACGTGTTGAAATTCTTTTTCATCATGGAGGCCAAGGACCCAAAGAATTAGCGTGTCTCCCCATGACACTTTCGCTGTGTAAAAAGTCTCAGTTGTCAGGTTTTTTTTGTTTTTGGTATTCCAAATGCTCCTTTGTCGTCTTCTCACTCGCATTGTTTGTGATAAGAAATCTGCTTTCATCCCTATCTGTATCCTTCTGAATAGCGTAGTACATTCTTTTCCCCGCAGCTACTTTTAAGATTCTCTCTTTATCATGGGCTTTCTACAATTTGACTAGGATATATATTATTGTAGATTGCTTCATATTTCTCGTTCGTGGGGTTTGTTAGAATTCTTGGATCATGAGTCCATGGTTTTCATAAAATTTGGAAAACCTGCAGCTGTTATTATTCAAATGCTTCACCCCTCCCACTTCCTGCCTCTCCCATGCCTGTTAGTTGTTGGTCAGATGCCAGGCATTGTCAACTTTACCTTCCTGAGCTCTGGATACTCTTTATTCTTCTAAGTATTCTTGAAGTGTGTCCTGGGATGTGGTCAGGTTATTTGGAAACAGTGCATTCATCTGAGTCTTACCTCTAATTTTTCTGGGAGGACAAGAGCAGCACTGAATCTGATTAATGTTGCTCCTCACTGAAGCTAAAGCCTTCCCATTGCTCTGCTTGGGGCTCTACAGAGGACGGAATTTTGCAGTGTGTCCAACGGGAAGGAGCAGAACTCCCAGCCCTTTGTGATCTCTGAGTATTATTCACTCCCATTCTCTTGGGTCCTTTCCTTCTGTGCTTGCCCGGTCACTGCTCCAGTGAACCCTAGGAGGGGACCCTCACAGCTCTCTCCTCCCTGGCCTCTCACTGTGAGCACTAACCACCATGTTTCCTGGACCTCCCACCTCTTGTACCAGAACAACTGCCAGGCTCTCTGTGGGTCTCCATATTAGCCAGGTTGGTCTGCTAAGGCAAAATACCAAGGACAGATTGCTAATGATGTTGAACATTTTTTCATACATTTATTGGTCATTTGTATTTCTTCTTTTGTGAAGTGTCTATTTAGTTCACTTGCCCATTTTTTGATTGGGTTATTTCTTTTTTTAGTGGTGAGTTTCTTGAGTTCTCTATATTCTAGATATGAGTCCTCTATCAGAGGAGTAGCTGGCAAAAATCTCCCATTCTGTCGGCTCTCTATTGAGGTTCTTGATAGTTTCCTTTGCTGCATAAAAGCTCTTCAGTTTAATGCAATCCCACGTATTGATCCTCGTTTTAATTTCTTGTGCCTTTGGGGTCTTGTTGAGGAAGTTTTTACCTGTGCCTGTGTGTTGAAGTGTTGGACCTATGCCCTCTTCAAGAAGCTGCAAGGTCTCTGGTCTAATTTCCAGGTCTTTGATCCATCTTGAATTGACTCTTATGCAGGGTGAGAAAGTGGGTTTATTTCCATTTTTCTGCATTTGGTGAACCAGTTTTGCCAATACCATCTGTTGAAGAGGCTATCTTTTTTCCAGTGCATGTTTTTGGCTCCTTTGTCAAAAATCAATTGGCTCTCAATTGGCTCTAAGTGTACAAATTTGTTTCTGAGTCTTCTGTTCTGCTCCAATTCATCTATGTGTCTGATTTTGTGACAATACCATGCTGTTTTTATTACTATGGCTCTGTAGTATAGTTTGAAGTCAGGTATTGTGATGCCTCCTGCATGGTTCTTGTTGCTGAGAACTACTTTGGCCATTCTGGGTTTTTTGTTATTCCAAATAAATTTAAGGACTGATTTTTCTGTGTCTGTGAAGAATGAGCTTGGTGATTTAATGGGTATTGCACTGAATCTGTAAAGAGATGCAAATCAAAACTACCCTGAGATTTCATCTAACCCCAATTAGAATGGCAATCGTTAAAAACACAAACAACAACAAATGCTGGCGAGGAGGCGGAGAAGTAGGAACTCTAATACATTGTTGGTGGGATTGCAAATTAGTGCAACCACTTTGGAAAACAGTGTGGAGGATCCTCAGAAGAATGGGAATGAACCTATCATATGAGCCAGTAATACCACTTCTGGGTATCTACCCAAAAGAATGGATATCAAATTACCAGACTAATGCATGTGTATCTATGTTTATAGCTGCATAATTCACAATTGCCAAACTATGGAACCAGCCAAGGTGTCCATCAACAGATGAATGGATTACAAAACTATGGGATATGTACACAATGGAATTTTACTCAGCCATAAAGAAGAACAAAATTATGTCATTTGCAGGGAAATAGATGGAATCGGAGAACATTATGCTAAGTGAGATTGGTCAGTCACAAAAAGTGAAAAGTCAGATGTTCTCCCTAATATGCAGAAGCTAGGGAGAAAAAGGGGACATAGGAGGGACTCCAGTGAAAGATGGAGAAACCTAAGGTGAGTGAAGAAGGCGACCTAACTGAGGGAGATGGGAGGAGGGAAGAGGGAAACACCCTAATGCACAGGATGTACGTACACAAACTTACCAAAGTCAATCACTATGCTGAGCACGAGAAGGAGGGAAGGGGGAGGGAATGGGGTGGGAATTGGGGGAGGGCTAAATGAGTGATGTGTGCATGTATACTTCTACCACCCTGAACCTCATCAAGATATATGATTAAAATGCACCAATAAATAAAAATAAATAAAAATTTTGAAGATATTAGAAAAATACCACGGACAGGGAGGACTGAACAACAAGAACTTAATTCTCACAGTCCTGGAGGCTGGAGTCCAAGGTCCAGGCGGGGACAGACTGGCTCACCTGAGACCTCTCCTTGGCTTGTAGACACCATGTTCTCCCTGCGTCCTCTGTATGTCTACATCTAATCTCTTCCTATAAGGTGCCATTATATTGTACTGAAGTACACACTAGCAATCTCTTCAAAGACCTTAGCTCCAAATATGGTTATAATTCAGTGGCACTGAGAGTCAGGGCACCAGCACATGAATTTGGGGGACACCCAAATTCACCATCTGCCCCCTGAACTGCAGCCACAGCCTCCCTCCAGTGACCCGGCCCCGCGGGGCTCTTATGGGGTGTTTTTCTCTGTCATTGCCTGGAAGTCTCCACACAGCTCCACTTACTTCAGGGAAGGCCATGCTGCCCCCTTGCCTCGGCTTAGCACAGACCAGAGGGTGAGCTGGTTCACAGGATGGTGAACAAGGTCTGCAAGGGTCCTTGTGTCGGCTGAGCCAGTGTTGTTTAGGACGAGCTAGAAAGAGAAAAACCTAATTGTTCCCATACAGAGTAGAGTGACTGACATACTTCTCATCTGCAGCAACTGTTGAGCCCTGTTGTCTACACAGAGCAATTATTTCAGCAATAAGTACGTAAGATTGGTAGTAGTAATTGTTTTCTTGGTGTATCCTTTGGTTTTTAAACAATTAACAATTTTAAAAGAATACACTTCAATTTTAAAGGCCATATGCAAATCTAGTAAAAGATTTCAAGTATGAACAAAATATTTGTATTTGTGGAACAAAGCATTACATCTCTTCAATCACGCTCTACTTATTTTAAATTTTAAATACAAATAACTAGCCGGGCGTGTGATGCACGACTGTAATCCTAGTACTTATGAGGCTGAGATAGGAGGATCGCAGGTTCGAGGACAGCCTCAGCAACTTAGCAAAACCCTGTTTCAAAATAAAAAATAAAATAGAGCCAGAGATGTAGCTCAGAGGTAGAATGCCCCTGGGTTCAATCCCAATAACACACACATACACACCAAAAAAAAAATAACATACACGCGCACACACACATACACACACACACCTCGAAACCATCACTGGAATGACGGAATGGAGTGTCTCTCATCCTATTTCTCAGCATCACTTCTGTATTCCAGATCTACCATCGACATGCAGGAACAGGCGCACACAGTGTAAGTGATAGAAACTTCTCCAAACTGAGCCGAATGATTCAGAACCGTGAGCACCATGCTCTGGAGAAAATGTGTCAGGGCCGATTTTATAAAAGCATTCTCCAAATTAATCTTTGAATAGCATGTAAATATTTTATTAAAGTATAAGCAATGAAAATGAATTAAGCCGTAGCTTAAATACATATTATTATGTAAATCACCCCTGCAATTATTTAGAACTCAAACCAACAGTGTTCCCCCCTCCCTGGGGAGACATATGGGGACAGCGCATGGGGCCACATCGCACGGGTGCCATTGCTGTCCTAAATGCCCACAGACAATTGGGCGTGGTGATGCACGCTTGTTATCCCAGTACTTGGGAGGCTGAGACAGGAGGATCGCAGGTTCTCAGCCAGCCTCCGCTACTTGTGAGGCCCTCCGCAACTTAGTGAGACCCTGTTTCAAAATAAAGAATAAAATAGGGCTGGGGGTATAACTTGGAGGTAGAATGCCCCTGGGTTCAATCCCCAGTACCACACACAGAAAAAAAACTAAATGCCCACAAGATGAACAGGAAAGAACCAGTTAAACCCATAAAACCACTGTGTTAGAAAATTTTCAATTAATGTATGCAGTTCAATAACACTGTTGTTTATTAACGCACTCAGACTGATCACTCAATCTAATTATATAAATTGGGTTTCTTCTTAAAAATTACTTTCTTGCCAGGTGCAGTAGCGCATGCCTGTGATCCCAGTACTTGTAAGGCTGAGACAGGAGGACTCCAGGTTCAAGGCCAGCCTCACCAACATAGCCAGACCCCATTTCAAAATGAAAAATAAAAGGTCTGGAGATATAGCTCGAAGGTAGAATGCCCTTGACTTCAACCCCCAGTACCACAAAAAATAATAATAAATAACCTTCTTATAAAAGGACGTTCCCCCAGTGAGCGTTCAGACCAGCACCAAGAGGCTGGGTGTGCTGGGGAGACTCCGGCAGATGAACGCAGACAGCGGCGGCCATCCAAAGGGAAGGAGGAGGCCGAGAACCAGATGCTGGCCACTCTGGCAAGGACACAGGGCAAAAGGAAGGATGGACAGCGAGAGGGTCCACTGCCTCCCATCACGGTATCATTACAGCAGCTCAGGACCCATCAGCCAGCAGCCCCAAAGACCCAGGGCAGCCACAGTGGCGATGGCAGAGGAGGCCCGTGGGCACAGCTCACTCTGCGGAGGATGAGCTGCCACCCCTCCGCCCTCTGCCACCCTCAGTCAGCCGAGGCTCTGCCCCCGGGCACGTGCATGGTACCATGTAGCAGTGAGGACCCAGGGGGCTTCGCATTAGATCCTGATGTGCACAGTGTACAGCAGGTCACTCGTGAGTGCGCCTGGGAGATTAAGGGCACAAAGGAATTATGTAGCTCCCACCTGTACTGCTGGATGACGTTGGTAAGCACATAAATGTCCCCTCTGACATGACTGACGTGGGCTAGTGTCATAGAGAAGAGTCACAGAACAGTGGCAGTTTGTTCTGATAGCTACCATAGTTTATAACAGGAATTCTTTTCTATAAAACAGCTTGAGACGTTCCAATCCCATGTGGCAACTAACCAGATGGGAGAAAGGAAGGGCTGGCTGACCTACAGTGGCCACCATCTTGGGTTCCGTGTGACCGCTACAGTAAGGACACCCCCAGAGCCCCAGGTGCTAAGGAGTCCACCGTTGGCACTATTAGCACCCTCTCTTTCATCTCTCTCTTTATTTTTATTAAATTATAGGAACGAAAATGTAATTGCCAATCCAATAATTTCCTCTACTCTGCCATACCAGACACTCCTCAAAGACACAGCTGCAGACTCAATTGCAGCCACACCAAGCAGGAAAGAATGGGATTGTAAAGTGTATTTTATATCTATAATGATAAAGTTCAGAATATCTATATATGGAAAATATTGAAAGCTGGTTCCCCAGTTGTTCGGTTTTTTCAAATACAACATGACCTACGAAGGTTTATGAATATAACTCCCTGCCTGCATCATCAAATAATTACTATTATAGTGGGAAAAACTCCCGGCCCCAAACTTCCTTGACCCATACTTCTTGCTAAAGGATTTTTTATTGTCAGAGCGCCACAGAGGCGGCTCGAGGCTGAGTGACAGACCTCACGTGTCTAACTGGCAATCCACTGGAGGAAAGACTAACAGAGCGGTTCTTGTAATCACACTGCAAAATCGAACTGGAAGCACTTGGCCCGCGACCGTCTGCATCCAATGTCACCGTGGGCTCACCGCCCCGCCTCCGTGCCAGCCCATGGACCCTCACCTTGACAACCACGCGTCGCTGCCCTGATGACCTCTGGTGATGCATGGGGCATCGTCAAGTTGTCAACTGCACACCACCGCTTACAACAAATTCCTGGAAGATAACAAAACCACCATATAGGAGTGCTTGTTGTTTCCAAAAAAACTTTAAGATGGCTTTTAGTAATTATCTTTCCCATAGAACGCCTTTTAATATCCCAGGGGGAATTAGCTGCAGCATCCTCTGTGGGCTCTGCCGGCTGGCGAGGAGGCAGGTCGGGCCCTGCGTCGTGAACTTGGCCTCTGCTGACTGAAGGCAGAAGAGGACACCGCTGGCGTTTAGTCAGGAATGAAGCAAAGTGAGAAGCCGGCTGCCTTGTTTGGTCAATGGCTCAGGGCTGAGGAGATGAGGGGAAGTCAGCAGGTTTTCCACTGAAATTAGAAGTCGGTACCTAAGACCTGAGACTTTGAGAAATTGTAAGGAAGGGGGCAGGGATTTTTTTAACTGAACAGGAAGTTTTAATTTGTCAAAATTATCTCTGTGGTGTTAGGTAAGGTCATTAGGAAGAAGAAGGTTTTCAGAAAGCTCAATATAAACCAGAGGTGATGTTCAGTAGGTAAAAATTGTTTTGTCTTATCTCAAGTGACAGGAATTCCACAGCTCATGATGGACTGCGTCTTGCGTTCTGCGCTTTACTTCAAAGGCTACAAGACCAACCCCTGGGCCAGTGCCGAGTCTCCTCCTCCAGGGAGGACCCAGCAGTGCAATCAGCCTTCACTCAGTCTCCTCAGACCCTCCAAGGAGGACCCGCCAATGTGATCACAGATTCCCTGAGAGCAGCAGGGAACGCCCTTCCACCAAGGAGTTCCTCCAGATCCAAAATGGAGGTGATGCTGAAAGGAAGCTTCCTAGACAATGTCCTGTGTGGAGCATTTAAAGCAAGTGAGTCTGAAACGTCCCCTCTGTATACTCTAAATTGAGAAATCCTACATCTATTTCATTGTACTCAATAAAAACACTAATTAGCCAGGCGCAGTAGTACAAGCCTGTAATCCCAGTACTTGGGAGGCTGAGACAGGAGGATTACAGATTTGAGGCCAGTTTCTGGTAACTTAGCGAGACCCTGTTTCAAAATAAAATAAAATAGTCCTGAGGGTGTAGATCAGAGGTAGAATGTCCTGGGTTCAATCCCCAGTACCACACGTGCGGGCACATACACACCCACACACACACATGCGCTAATTACAGAAAACCCAATTTCATTTTTCTACAGTAGCTCTATAATGTTAACTTTCTGCCATATTCAAAAGTATCAGTAAAAAGCTGCAGTTCAATACCTTAAGTATCTCAGACTTTAAGTTGAAATACCACTAGTCAATTTTTATTACTCTTAGACTACAAAACGCATACTTTCTTCAAGCTACCAAACAAAATCGTATTAAGAAATGCCCCAAATGACGTATGTGCTGTTATGCTTAATAAAGTAACAGAGGATTAGATAGCTCTGAGGGCCTCATCATTAAAGGTAACAGCATCTCAGTTTTCTCAAGTTTGCTTTCGTTGATGTGTCTGTTTCATGGCAGCGCAGACTTTGTTCTACTCTGTCTTCAGGTCCCCGCGAAGCACGCGCTAGGATCCTAACCGTATCCCAACGTGGATGGACCCGGACTCCTGGGAATCTCTGGGACTTGGTGGCGGATGCACCTCTGTGATGTGCTCTGCATGGTCACCCTGGTCTCTCCCTAAGCAAAGGGTGCTGCCTGGCTGAGGATTTTGTGTTTGCCATCTTTTTTTTTTTTTTTGCAAAAAACTGGAAACCAAGATCAGCACTGAGAATTCATTCGAATAAGCACAATCAGGGAGAAAAGGTGGAGGAGGAGAGAGCTCACCACACATGTTCTTCCCCCAGGGTGACACCCAGGGAGTGCCACATGTACGTTGATAGCCAACTGCGGCTGCCTTCCTGGGAGTCAACTCCCGAAGGTTCGCTTACACAGTCTAATGATCCATATGCATCAAAGAACTCCTCTTCTCATTTCAGCAAAAATCATAGTAAATCACCACTCAGAGCACATCTCAAGCAGGCCACAGAACTGACTTGTTGGACACAGCAGCGGAGTTCTCAGGTGGCACCTTATTAAAACAAGGATTGTTGGAATTTTGGCTAAGGATAAGGTCTGATTACACTGAACTAGAAAACATTCCTTGAATATAATTCCATTTTTATAATGTGCTTATGGGGAACAAACACTTTCCAAATTAGTGTTAAAATTCAAAGGAAAAAAATTTTTTTAAAGACCTAGTTCTCTGTGCAGGCTTTCACCCTATTAATCAAAAGTTCATGAAGGAAATATTTATGTTTTACTTTTCTTTATTTTCCCTACAGTGTCTAATATATTGTTAGTGATAAATGAATATTTTAAGAATGAGCAAAAATATGAATGAATGAAGATGTTGTTCTTTTAAAACATCATATTACATTAGTGTTGGTGAGCTTAGAAATTTTTAAGATAAACCAAAATAAGTAAGTCCCTTTTCCTCAGTAAAATTGTCAACAGAATGAAATATTTTTAAATCCACTGTAACAGTTACTCCCACAAAAGTCAAAGGCTTACTCTGCATCAATTCAAAAGGTGCACTGCTAAATAATTTTGATAAGGCGATTGCTTTAACACTTAGTATTGTTCATTTGTTTAATTTTTACTTACATTTTTAATTTTGAAGGCATAAGGAAACACTTAATAAGTATTTGCTGAATGGCTGCCAACAATCCTTCTCTTTCATAAAAGAAAAATTGGAATAAAATTTCAAAATCACCCACAACTACACAGACATCTATCTTCCAATTCTTTTTCCTTTTCAGTCTTTGTTCATATTACATATACTCTATTAAAGAATTCTGTTATAAGGTACATGTAATTTTGTATTCTACTCCATTTTCCTGGATATAATCATTACATTTTACTACAGTACTCATAATAATCTTTTAAATAGCTATCTATGTAATACTCATTGAGTACATCCTACAATTTTTTAGCCATATATCATTGTTGGACATTTAGTTTGTTTCTAATTATTCACTGTTAAAAATAACATCTCAGTTAAGATCTTTATACTCATGGAGTTTGTTATGAAGGTCATCATCATCATCATCATGGCCGTCCTAGTGAGTGTGAATGGGGTATTTCATTGTGCTTTTAATTTGCATTTCCCTCATGACCAGTGATTTGGGGCATATTCTCATATAGTTATTGGCCATGTATATCTCTCCTTTGGAGAAATACCTATTTGAGTCCTCTGCCCATTTTTAAATTGGGATTTTTCTCCTTTTGTTGTTGAGTTGTGTTTTGTATGTATTCTGGACACTAAATCCTTATTATATATACATATACATATATATATATATATATATATATATATATATATATGATTTGCAAACATTTTCTCACATTCAGTGGGTATGTTTTTACTTTCTTAATAGTGTTCTTTGATACACACGAGTTTTTAACTTTTATGAAGTCCAAAATGTCTGTTGTTCTGTTGTTTTGCTTATGCTTCCAACATAATATTTAAGAAACAAACATCTAATAAAATGTCATGAAAATATACACCTCTGTTTCCTTCTGACAGATTTATATTTTTAGCTCTTACACTTAATTCTTGGATCCACTTTGAATTGATGTCTCATATGGTGTGAGGCAGGGGTCTACCTTAATCCTTTTGTATGTGGATATCTAGTGTCCAGCACCATTTGTTTAAAAGGCTATTCTTTCCCCCACTGAATGCTTTAGGCACCCCTATCAGAAATTAACTGACCATAGATATATGGGTTTATTTATGAAATTTCACTTCTATTCTCTTGCTCTGCATGCCTATCTCTGTCTATACCATACTGTTTTGATTGCTGTGGATAAATTAGGAACTGTGAGACCTCCAATTTTTTCTTTTTCAAGATTGTTTTAGTTATTCAGAGTTCCTTAAAATTCCATATGAATATTAGGATAAGCTTTTCCATTTTGGCAAAAAAAAAACCTAAAAAGTCCTTTGGGATTTGGATCAATTGGTCACTTTGGGAAATATTTCCATCTTTACAATATTAGGTATCCGATCCATGAACATAGGATGCCTTCCCACTATATTTGTCTGTTTTAATTGCTTCAACAATGTCTTCTAGTTTTCAGTGTATAAGTCATGCACTTCCTTCGTTGAATTTATTTCAATTCAAAGAATGTATTTTATTATTTTTTATCATATTATAAATAAAACTGTTTTCATAGCTTCCTGTTTGTATTATTCATGATTTCTAATGAGTAGAAATGCAACTGACTTTTGTATGTGGATCATATATCTTAAAAATTTTCTGAACTCATTTAATAGTTCTAGTATTATTTTACAGATTTTTAGGGATATATATATATATATATATATATAATTATCCAATATGTAAGTAGAAATATTTTTTTTCTTTCTTTTCACACTGGATGCCTTTTATTTCTTTTTCTTGCCTAATTTTTCTGGAAAGAAGTTCCAGAGCAATGCTGAATAGAAGTGATAAGACTAGACATCCTTGTCTTGTTCCTGATCTCAAGAGTGAAGTTTCTAGGCACTCATATTGAGGGTCATGTTAGCTGTCAGTTTCTCATACATGTTGAGGTAGTGATGGAGAAAACATTTTCTTGATTTTAGGTCTCTAGTAAACAGTTATCTAAACTTTAAAAACAGAACTACTTTTTAATTGTCAATCAAGCATTAACTGTGTGTGTGTGAGGGGGAAAATCTTGTGCTAGATTTAAGCAATTTTAGAATTCTAAAATGCATTACTTGGCCAGAAATATCTCCCAACAGGACCAGCCCCTGCCTCACTACAATGATGCAACATTTTCAGGCAAACAAAGCCCTAAGAAAAAATAGCTTATCTCAGAACCCAAGGAACATTCCTTGATTATTTCAGAAATACTGCTTTAGAAAGCAAAAGACAGGTGCTCCTCGACTTACAATCCATCATAAGTCAAGAATATCACACATAGACAATGCATTGTGTACACCTAATGTACCAACCATCTCAGCTTACCCTAGCCAGCCTTAAGCATGCTCAGAATACTTGTGTTAGCCTTCAGTTGGGCAACACCATCTAACACAAAGCCTATTTTATAATAAGGTATTGAATATCTCTTGTCATTTACTTTCCTGAAAGTGAAAAACAGAATGGTTGTATGGGTATACCTTTGCACCATTTCAAAGTTAAAAAATCATAAGCCAAACCATTGTAAATCAGGGACTCTGCAGAAGTGAGTCTTATCAATCCCTGTCTTTAAAAGCTGAACAGACGACTCACTCCCTCATTCATTCACTCATTCATTCATCTAACAAACATTGGTCAAACTCTGAGTGCTATCTTAGGCCTCAGGACTTAAAAAATAATCAACAGTCCCCCTAAGAAAGCCCCCTACCCAGGGAGCTCAGTGCTCTTGGGCAGGAACTGGAAGCAGCCACCGTGGGATGCAGCTCAAAGCTGTGAAGGGAACAGCATTGATGATGCTGTGGGCACTATCAGACTCCAGAGGAGGAGCCGGCACACATCCTGTACTCGTCCACTCAGCAAATACTGGCAGGACAGGATTTAATGAGGAGCAGGGCATCTCACCTGCCATTAACCAAGTGGACAGACAGACAGGCAGCCCGCACGATGCAGTGGGGTTCAGCCATGGCAGGACGCAAGCGTGCTGTGTACTAGCTCTCTGGAGGTCAAGGAGAAGGTTCTTGGAGGAACAGACAAAGAGCAAATGCGCAGGACCCCGAGGACTGAGAACATGCGCATTAGGAAGGCACTGGAAAACCCACAGGCAAGAAGGCTCTGGGACAAGACTGCACTCAGAGCCATTGAAGAAAAGCTAAGAGACTCCACTGCCAGGTGAGGGACATGTTCCCACAAGACTAGAGCAAACTGCTGAGAGGGGCGGGGGCGTCCTCTGCACTCAGGTGAGAAACTGAAATCAACCCAGCTCTTAGCTAGGTCTCCAACCACCGAACTTCACTCACACACAATCCCCTCAGCAGAGCCCTGGCTCTGACAGTTACTGCAGTGAGGAGCATTGAGCACACAAGGTCTCGACGGTCACCCGGTCTTCTCAGTGCTCCACCATCGGGCACTGAGCAGAGCAGAGAGAACAGCCTCCCGCTTCTTCGCAGGAAGTGAACCCCCAGCCACCAGCAGCACGGCTCTGATTTATCACGGGGCAGTGGCTCTCCCAGCCTGAGGCCCGGGGCGGGTTCTATGAAGAGACTTGGGCTCCTTTTGTCTTTCGCTGTGTGATTTGCTTTCCTGCCACTGTAAATCCTTCCAGCCTCAGCCTGAGCTGATCTGTATTTCCAAAGTTAGAAGACATCTATTCATGGGCTGACACATTGGTATTTTTCTTTCTTTCTTTGGGGTTCCTGAAGAGCACAACTAGAGGCGAAGTTAATTTGAAGAGCATATTCCCAGAGCACCCCCTGCTGTCAAGGAAACAGAATCAGCAGATACCTGTTGGCCAAGAGCCAGGTGATAAGGCCCGGAGGAAAAGCAAGACCTTCCAGAAACCACCGAGCCCTCAAAAGCTAAACTGGAGAGGTTCCCAAGCACGGTGTGTCTATGAAGACCTGGCCTCCAGCCCTAATCCCCTAGGGTCCTGCCATAGGACTGACATCCTGAGGTCCTGATAAACTCTTTCAATGTATTTATTTAGTGTTCCCTAATAAAGTATTTCAAGTGCATTTTAATAAGGCGATTTCTTTCTGTGCCGGGGTCTCCTTTGTATTGGTCCTTTGTATTGGTAAGAGTAGGTTAATACTCTAACAGACATGAAACGTGAGGTGTAACCCCAGAAAGCTTTGCTTCTCTCTCCAGTTCCAAAACAATGTGGTAGAGGGGGTGAGGGTCTCTGCTCCCACCGGCATCCAGGGACCCAGGTTCTGCGGCATTAACGCACAGCCCCCAAACTGCCATGGGATAGGAAAGGAGAATAAAACGCAGATTCTTTTATGGACCAAGATGGAGTAGCATCCGTCTGTCACACCCTATGCCATTGGTCAGAACATAGATAGGTGCAAGGAGACCTTAATTTAGCTGTAATTCAGCTGTGTGTCAGGAACCAGAGTCACAGCATCTGCAAGCGTCAGCGCCCTGTGCCACAAGGTCGTACGGTAAGACTTGAAGTGGCAGGTTCCACACCTTCCTTCGGGTTATCTAATCCATGCCTGGACCAGACCAACTGTCCAGAAAGGTGGTAAAGAAGTATAAAAGCTTCCACCAGTGGGTCCAGCTGCGCCTTCCTTCCTCTCGTGAGAAGCTGGAGGACAGCTGTGGGTCTGAGGGTGGAAACATCCCGAGTGACTCGTTAGGTGACCACTTTGCAGAGGGCTACTGTCCCTGGATCCAGGATCCTCGCTGGTTCTCTCCGGGGCGGGAGTGCACGCTTCCCTGTGACCTTCCTGGGACTGCATCCACAGAGCCAGCGGCCTCCGCTCATTCCTAATGCAACGCCTGCAGCTATGGCTGCCTGGTGCTCTTTGGGAAAGATGCTCCCAGAAAGGAAGCTTCCGGTTCCAGGTCTTCAAGGATGGTTGGACGCCCTCCTCTTGGTAACGCGCCACCGACTGTAAGCAGTTGGAAAGCAGGCGCCACGCTCACTCTGCCCTCTGAGCACAGTGCCCGCTGCAGCCCGCGCCCCAAGCCCATTTAATATTTAATGGTGGAGATGGCGCGCGCTCCCTGGGCGGCCCTGGGGTCCATTAAGCTTCTCTGCCTCCTGTTCCTGCCTGGAAGTGTCAAGTCTCATCCATCTGCTCCTGCGCTGCTCAGCGCGTCTCGGGGCTGAGAAGTCGGTCAGTCGTCAAAAGCTTCCTTTGTTCCTTCTCACACAATTTGCCCCATTATTGCACCTGGTGAGGCCGAGAGGCACTCAGACGCAGTTCAATTCTGCACTCCTCCCAGCACACTTGACTTGGGACTCTGTTTCCCTTTCAAATGTATCATGTATGGCCATTTATTAAAATGCAGGGACACAGTTTTAAGAGGAAATCAACAGATGAGTATAAGTTGAAAGATAACATTTTCTTGGGTTTCAAATGGCTATCACAGAAGATTTTAAATTTTCCTAAAATCTTTGCATGGACTTGAAAGTTCATGAATCTCTGGGAAAACAGGAAAGAAAAAGTTCATGAAGAGGGTGTTTCTGGAAAAGTCTATTTGGAGAGAAAAGCCAGACCCCAAACTTGAGAAAATAGAGTTAGGACTGTGAAGATCTTCATAAGCAATGAGAAACCACACTGTGAAAATACAAAAGGCAAATTTTAGTTTCCTTTTAGTGGGACTTTTTTTTTAAAAAGTCCTACAGATACTTCTTAAAGTCCTGAAGCATTTTGTAGTGTTTAATAGGACAGATAACCACAATGTTTTTCTTCCTCTCTTTCCAGAATTCCCCACAGATATTGTGAAGTTAATTACAAACCTAATTTTGAAAATTATATGACCGGGGCATTGGGCACTCTCTTAGCTGAATTCGGGTGTGGACCAGCCTCCTTTGGCTGGCATAGACGGGCGTGCAAGTCACAACTCAGTCGCGTCTTCCTCCTCCGCCTCTGCTCCATCCTGGCTGTCTAACTGGGCTGCTCCTGCCAAGGCCTTTCTGAAGTCGGCCTCTCCTCCCGGCGTGTCCCACGCAAAGTGCATGTCAAGAGCTGAACGAGTCCCAGCGCCGGCACAGGAATGCCATGGACATAATCGCTCATTGTTGCTTCCAGATGCCGGAGAGACACCAGAACATAGCTCACACTCAAGAGAGGCTGGGCGGTGGGAGCCGGCTGAGAGCCGCCGTCCATGCACGGCCGGCAGAGCCTACCCTTTGGGAGTTGGGGAGACCAGATAATCACCTGTCCATGCAGGGACCGCTCTCCTGAGCCAAAGACAAGACCAGCGTGGCCTGGGAGATCTTGCCTGCTGCGCAGAGCCAGCAGTGCCCTCAGAGAGCTGGCCCCATCGGCAGCGCCAACCAAACTGGCCGCTGCCACCTTGTTCTCATAGGGCTCCTGTGGGACCATGGCAGGAGAAAGAGGGTGGACCTAGTCACACAAACTCAGAGCCACCCACCACCTGGACAGACACATTTCTGAGGGGAAAGAGTCCAAGCTCAAGGTCAGCATCAAAAGTGTGTATAATGGTATTCTTAATAATTTTATCTCAGCAAGACTAAAGGGGGGGCTCTGGATTGTACCAAGGACACTTGACTCTCAATACTCCCACATATACTACCTCTGCCAAAGCACAGTAGTAACATACAAAAAAGGAAGGAGGGAGGGAGGGAGGGCAAGATGGCACCCTACCCAGGCACACAGACCAGCACAGCTGGGACCGCAGGGATCCCACCATTGTGGAGGGTTCTCACTTGCCCGATGCCCCCTGAATGCCCTTCCATTTTAGTCATATTGCTGTGAACAGTATTTTAGGGCAAATATAAGGACTTTATGAACAACAAAAGTAGAGAACTTTTCTAAAATGCGGTTCCACTGAGATTTCAAACTGCGGACAGCACGGTCTTCCTCTGCCTTGGCTTCAGGGTCCCTTTAGTATCCAAATCACACAAGTTGCCTGGATTCTTTGTCAAATGGACAGTTGCCAGACTGTCTTTGTTTTAATGGGAGGGGTCGCAATTGTCTTTATTCAAGGAGCCACGGTCCTCCAGCCCGTGGGACCGGAATGTAAGGGATGACATCTACCTTCGATTTGCCCCCACGGACTTCACGCTGGTGTGGAGGCCAGCTGTTCCCCTCTGCGTTCTGGAGAGATCAGGAGAAAGCTGTTTCCATGGAGGAACGTGTGGCTGTGAGCTTCCTGCCAGTGGAGGTGGTGGAGCATGAGGGAGGCTCCCTCGGGGACCCGGGGAATGTCCTCCCGCAGAGAGGATTCAGACAGAGGCTGGTTCTCCGCTCCAGAGCAGATGTACTTCCTGTGGGCTTCGGCGTGGCCCTGGCTGTAGAACCGTGGTACTGCTCGGGGACTGACAGCATGGCTAGGACCGGAGGAGGTGGACTCAGCCCAGCGACCTGGGGAACGCTGCCCGGCAGGCCACATGCCCGCGGAGCCCAGCCTGGGGTTGGCTCTGGTTCCACATCCCCTTCGCCTGGCATCCTTCCCGGCCAAGTCGCTGTTCTCCGTGTCCTGCAGGCCAGCGTCATCCAAGAGAAACAGAGTCGAGCCACAGGCGCGTCATTACATTTTCCATGGCTGCGTTAAAAAATAAAAAGAAACAGGTGAACGTAATTTTAATAGCATAGTTTATTTAACCCAGTGTAGACAAGATTTTATCATCTCACTGTGTAATCAATACTAAAATATTGCTGAGATTCTTACTCTCTGCATTAATCCATGTCGGTCTTCAGGTCCCCTGTGGGCATCACTCCACTCGGAATAGAGACACTCCAACGCCCGGCGGTGGAGCCCAGGGCCGCCGTAGCTGACAGTACAACCCCAGGCAAGGATGGACTGCCCTTGTGTGGTCTCATTTTAAACAGGAAGCAACTTTACGTTATCTCAACATCTTTTCTAACTAATGGGTTTATTTCTTTCTATTTTTTTTTACTTCATTTGATTTTTAAAGACGGGAGACCAGTACATGATGGAGCCCAGCCCGGCCTTGGGTCTACAGATACAAGTGAATGTCAAATTATAGACACAGCAGATAATGTCACAAGCCACTGTGGCCTGAATTTCCTTGGATTTTGTAGGAGAGACACATGACTTAACAGGTGTAAGGTGTGGGCAGGGGTGGGAAGGAGAGGAGGGAGGCAGCTTTGGGCACGGCTAGAGGTACCCCAAACAGGTAACTTGTTCCAAAAGGCAGACCTGGCAGGAGGACGTTGTACAGGTGATGAACCGAGTAAGCACCCAGGAGAAGGTACGGGACAAAGCTGGGCAGGAGGCGGTCTCAGCGAGGACCCTGTGGGAAGCTCCTGGACCGCAGCAGAGCCCCTGGGGGCTGGTTCTACACAGGCTGCAGGAGCCCCAAAGAGTCCCTGACCCAGTAGCTCTAGGGCCGGTGTTTCAATCTCTGGGTTCCAAGTGGGGTGCTGTGCCGGCGGCTCACCCTGAGGACCCTGCTCTGTGTACAGCAGTAGCAAAGCTTAGGACTGGCCCCTTGGAGTCAGCACCGGGGCTGTTCATCTTTGGGACACAGCAGTGGACTGTGCGTGCGGGGTGAGACCTCCCAGGGAAGTGGCTTCTACCGGCCCCACAGAACTGGTAATTCCCCTTAGAAGAAGATGTGCACTCCCAGCCTGGACTGGACAGCCCTGCCAGCAGAGAGGCCCGGGCTGGCCACATGCAACCCTCCTCCCCCACTGGCTATTCTGATATGGCCAGGTGGGTGGAACCCCAAAGACACCCCACGAGCAGCAGACACCACCCACCCTCCTCTGTGCCCATGGACTGCCTCAGGACACTGAGCCCGGCACCCCAGTAGAAAAGACATTGCCAAAGCAAAAGCCAGTGTTCGAATCATCATCAGCCAGCAGTTGAAGACTCGTGGATGCTATGAAAGGGCAGCCGCCATGGGGAAGGTGCACCCCGGGGTGTCCACACTCTCCGGAGCCCGTCCACGGAGGCAGGGAGCCCTCCGGGCAGGCCGGTGCCGGAGCTCTGATGCCCTTCCGGGGTCAGGCAGAACCAAGGGCTGTCCAGCAGAGGTTGGGTGTCACTTGGGTGTCACTTGCTGGGGCCCCCTGAGGTCCAGGGCATCGACCAACCATCCGCAGGGGCTGGTCAGTGGGGCAGAGGAGCAAGGCTGCGAGTCAGGAATGTTGGCCCAGGACACCGGAATCGGAAGACCGTGTGGACTATGATTTCCCAAGTAGGTCCCCATTGGGCCTGGGGGTTGGGGGAGTCTCTGCTGATGGAAACCTGCCCAGAGCAGCTGGAGGAAGCCAGGGCAGCCTCCTGCCGCCCGGCCCTTGGGCGGGGCGCACAGCTTTATGTTCACCCAGCAGCATTTTAAGAGAAACTTAATAATACGTTTGCAAATTGCGTCACCCCAGACCTAAGTGACAACAGCCAACCGCAACCTTGTAAAATGAAGATGTAGACAATGGCTGCTTTCTTGCGGAGGGCGGGAAGCCCTGCGAAGGGCCATCAGCACTTCCACTGAGCAGGTTCTCAGGGCCCCGGCGAAGCCTGAAGAAAACCTCTGCAGCCAGGGATGCGCGGATGGCAGGGGAGGGCGGAGGGCGGAGGGCGGAGGGCGGAGGGCGGGAGGCGCGGAGCAGGTGACATGGCAGCCCCTCTGCCTCTCCTCTGCAGGGCACCTCCCCGAGCAAGTCATCACCCCACCTTGAGATCAGAGTTCTCAAACCCATGGAGCTTTGGTTGGTAGGTTTTATCTATCTACATTGTCTGCTATTACAATTAAAACATAAAAATTTAAATGTTTGATTCATTTTAAAATAACTATAATAAATCTTAACCTCATTGGTTATTGTTCCCTGTATTTTTTCAAACATTTAAAAAAGCAAAAACAGTTCCCGGCCGGTGGCCATGGTCCAATGAAGATGTGATCGCTTTAAAGCAGTGGAGCAAGTTCAGGACTTGGATGGTCGCCAACATCAAAGCAGGTGGACACCCTGTGGTCCTCACCCACGGCCACATGAGAGCCAGTGGACATCCTGCGGTCCTCACCCATGGCCACATGAGAGCCAGTGGACATCCTGCAGTCCTCACCCACAGCCACATGAGAGCCAGTGGACATCCTGCGGTCCTCACCCATGGCCACATGAGAGCCAGTGGACATCCTGCAGTCCTCACCCACAGCCACATGAGAGCCAGTGGACATCCTG